>CAJVSB020000438.1:0-49400 GCA_911865555.2 Thlaspi arvense | reverse complement strand
CCCTTGAAAAACAAGCCATGGTTCATCAGGCGCCTTGAACTCATTCTCTTGGCACAATAATCTAGGTGAAATAGTAAGAGACTAACCAATCCATCTCCAAGATTACATCGAAGTTAGCAATGTCCAAGATAATCAAATTAGTTGTGAATTTCCTATCAATCACTATAACTAAGCAAGACTTGTACAGCCGCATAACCAAGACAAGCTCCCTTACAAGGGTAGCCACAAGAAAATGCTACTTTTAAACAACAGATGAAAATCAAAGCGAGCAGTGAAGTTTGGGGATACATAAGAATGAGTGGAACTGAGATAAAGTGCACATGTATTAAAAGAACATAATTATCATACATGTCACCACTGTATTGACGCCTAGGCACCCTGTCTAGTCAAAGCATATACAGATGCTTGCATCTTCGAAGCTAGCGCATCCTCTACCCCCAAAGCCTTGTCCCTCTGCTCAAACTGGCTAATCAAGAATCAAAGAAGCTCTCGTGTCTGGCTACCCCGCTCTTTGACCATGATCTCTCTGTGGATGCGAATAGCCTTAAGTTCGTGCCCTGGGTAATCACATCAAAAATAAGCATCACTCTACCTACAACACTGCCCCAATGATTCTTTCCACAAGTATGGAAAAATGAGGTAACCTGATTACGTGGTGCTAAAACTATACTACTCTAGTTGCACCACACTTCTAGTTTTTATGATTAGTGCCAAGATAGCTGTAGACAAAAGTCTAGAATGTGACAGCCTGGGTCTGTGTTGTACGCTAATGATCCTTAAAACACTAATCATAATATGAGCTCTGACCACCACCAAATGACCCAAAGTCATAGCCTTTTTCCTCATTTCTTTAGTACCCCTCTGTTCAAAACCTTTGTCTCGATCGCTTGGGCAACATCCACCACTCGATATCATGTACTTTCCCATATGTGGGGCTAAAACTCAAAACAAGGACTCCACCAATCCTTGGATGAATTTCTTAGCCTTCACTTTCTCATCCATCACTAACTCCATAGTATATCAAGAAAGATAGTTAAGCACGCATCGTAATCCAGAACTATCATATCAGAGGTCTGCCTAAGACACTCAAACACTGCTGTCAACTAATCCCTCTTATTTGCCAACAAGAATCTGTCCATGAATGCACTAACAAATTTCTGCCTAGTTACCAATACTTTCTATTTTGATGCATACCAATTATACCCATACTCCATAATAAAAGTCATTAAGAAACATACTAGAGAATCACATTTAAATCATAGTCATGCACAAGTCATATAACTTTGATCAGTGTGCACAGCCTACAATCTCTAAGCGCAGTAAAACGTTTAAATATAAAAACAATTTAAATATACCAGACACTACTATACTGTGCAGCCTGCATAATAGATCAACACTTCTGGCTAAGCTGACATAGTTTGTAGTGTTCTGACACCCCACTGGATCCAATGTCATGTACGTAGGACTACCACTTGTCCTAAATGGCTGTCCGGCTTTTAGTTTGAAAACACAAAGCTTGTATTAAGAAGATAGGGAGAGGCTAAGGTTGCTCTTCTCTGCCCAACAACTGATACAAGGCTTTCTTATATAGGCGAGGGAAGGTAAAAGAAGACAAAAGACAGGCCGACAGCATACATGACTAAAAGACAGACTCGTGGAGCAACAGGAGCACCACTTACATAAGCAAACAAACCGAAAAATAAAAGAGGCCATAATGGCTACAAGACACTGCCATGTGGCACATTATTCTAAAACGACATACCGAACAAACAAGAGACTTCACGGGTGAAACAAAGGCTTCACATGCTGCAACATGACAAAACTCCTTTTGGCTAGTGAAGGGATGGATAGATGGTGAGTCAACCAGACGAGTGAGAGTGGTCTGAACCAGGATTGAGTCATCATCTGTGTTGTATGGGTCATGGGGTAACCCGGCTTGTTTCCACCATGGTAGTGGGATACACGTGTAATCTGCTGGACACATTCCATATTCGAAGAAGTGTTCTTCTGGAGGGGTTCTGGTACTGCTGGGAGCTGGATGACTAGCAATTGCTTGATCTGGAGGATGGTTCTTGATGTTATCATAGTAGAATTTTATGTTTGCATCAACCTTTGCTGTATATTTAAGAGGGTATTCTTCCCATGGGACATCATCTTGGAGAGATGGCCAAATGGCTTTGGGAAAACAGCATTGAGTTTAGCAATTCGACGCTGGTATTTCTCTGCATTCAACTGATGAGCTTCCCAATCATGAGACAAACTGTAAGGTAACAGAGAGTAAATGTGGCAGTTATGGATAGACTCAAGGTGGGTGGAAAGGCTCGTGCGGGAGAAAATAATGGTGACAAAGGAAGGGTCACGCGTTATTTTTTATGGGGGAGGAGGGCATAAAGGGTTCTGATCCAATTTGATTCTGAATGGAACTGGGTATGAAAAAGAGGATAAAGAACAATCATCTGGTGGGGAAATTTTAACCATGAAAGGAGTTCTTGAATTGGGAAAGTAATACCAAATGAAAATGAATTAAGCAAATAACAAAAGAAAAAAAGAAGACTTCTAGGGGCTGGGGGCGAGAAGGAATCCATTCAAAAACAGTGAAGAATGGATACTCAGGATGAACAGGGAGACCATAGGGGAAAGGACCATTTGTGCGAAGAATGATGGATTGGTAGTGGAGGGTTTGGTTTGGAAGAGTTCCCTTTTCTAAGTAGTGGTCATATGTTTGATCTGGGTTTGAACTTGGACCAATCAGGGGGGTGGATCTTTTACAGGGTGAAACATGGCAATGGTAGGGATTGCTACAGGGGAAATTGGCTTTGGTCGGAAAGGAGGTCTGCAAGAAGGTTTTCTTTTCCAGGGATGTGCTGGACTGTAAAAGTGAACTGAGAAAACCATTGTTGAAGGCGGAAGAGCTAGGGATGAGGCATCTGTTTGGGCTTGATATTAAGCATTTGAGGGAATGCTTTCATATCGGATTGAACAATGAAGTTATGACCAATGAGATGGATTCTGAATTTTTCAATGGCTCTCTTGATGGCAAGGATTTCCTGAAAGTGGAATGGTAGAAAAGTTTTGCTTCTGTGAATTTTTCACTCTTGTAGGAACATATACGAATTTGACCATCCTTTTTTTTCGAGGAGCACTGCACCCCAATGCTCATTGCTAGCATCTGTCTGAAGAATGCATTGTCCATCTGTTGGGATTTGAAGTTGAGGCAAGGAGGGGACAAGATTCTTGATTTGTCTGATTGCTTTGGTTTGGGTTGGAGACCAAGGAGGGGGTTCCTTTCTGAGAAGAAGCTGGAGAGGATGGATAATTTCTGGTGAGGTTCTGGATGAAATCTGCTGCATAGTTGAGGATTCCAAGAAATTGTTGGACTTGAAGCTCTAGTAAGGTTTTCTTCTGGGAATTCCAGGAGGGTTTGTGCTATGTGAGGCTGGAGCTTGTAAGCACAATTGGAGATTTCCATTCCAAGGAATTCTACCTTAGAGATTGCAATGACCATTTTTCTTTTCTAAGAGCATTATCCCATATTTGAGGCAAAGTTCATAGAACTGGTGAACCAAGGGGCCATGTGATTCTTCTGTTTCGGAGAAGAGAAGAATATCATCAATGTAGATTAGGGCCTGAGAGGATATAGGTTCAAAAATAGTTTGCATAGCTTGTTGGAAAAGGGAGGGAGTAGTTTTGAGACCAAATGGCATAACAGTCCATTGGTAATGGTGACCAGGAATACAGAATGCAGTTTTGTGCCTGTCCTCAGGATGAATTCCAATTTGCCAAAATCCTGCCTTAAAGTCAATTTGGAAAAGACCTTTCCATGTTGAAGGCGCGGGAAAAAAGTGTAACCTTTGAGGGAAAAGGGATTTTGATGTCCTGAAGGAAATGATTTAACGGCTGGTAGTTGATAACCAGGCGAAGCTTATTCCTGTTCTGTTCTGCTCTTTTGTTGACATAGAATGCTGCACATGCCCATGAGGACATGGTTGGTTCAACAAGTTGTTGCTATTGAGTTCAGCAAGTTCTCTTTCTGCAAGGAGCTGATGTTCAGGGTTCATCCCAATGTGGGAAGCTTTGGTAGGATTGATGTTTTCATTGAGCTTGAAAGGGAGGTGAATGAAGAAGTCTGGGTTTTTCCAAAGAGGGTGATCATTCTTTTGCAAGAATTCAGTATGGATTGGGCACAACAATTTTGGATGATCAGTCCTTGGAGATTGGTGATGGCTTGGATGGAGAGTTTATCTGGGGGGGAAGATCAACAAAGGGTAGGAAATAGCCTTTGTATCTGAGACCATCAGAACAAGTACGAACTTTCTTGTCCAAAAGAGTTTGGATTATATCAAATCCAATGACAAGTTCTCTTTTGGGAAGGGTTGTTCCATAGAACTTATGAGTGATGGTAAGGCCGGGAAGAACTGGAGAGTAACTGGTTTGCTGATTAGCTCAATAGTGAATTTTTCTCCATTTGCTGCGGAGAATTTGGATTGGCATGGTTTCCAATATTCTTTTGGGAGAATGTCTGGGTGGAGAATGGATGAGGCTGCACCAGTGTCAAAAAGACCGTTGACTTCTATGGGTTTGGAATATTTTTCTAGATAGAGTAAAAGGTCAAGGTGAGGTATGTCTGATACTGAGGAGAGGGCAAGGATAGGGTAGCATGAAGAATTTGAGCCATTTGAATCTTCTTCTGGGGTCTGTTTCTGAAATGCAAAGAGTGCATCAAGAGCATGCTCTTCTGTTTCTGAAAGAAGAGATTCGACCTCTTCTGAATCAACAATGGGTGGAATCTGGTTAAGTCTTCTAATAAGTTTCTTGGACTTATCTTTCTGAGGACATTGCCTTGCAAAATGACCAGGCTACTTACAGATAAAGCAGTTTTCTGCTCGTTGTTGGGAGGCTTTCGTTTTGAACCATTTTTTCTTGAATCTTTTTCTTGGCAGGATGATCATACTTGTATCTTCTGGGTTTGTATCTTTTGTGGTGATGAGACTTTTTAGTAGTACAATCACAAACTTGGTTTCCTTTACATTTGATTTGGAGAGAAAGATTCTCGCAAGAGCGAAGAATCTTTGGACCAATTATCTGGATTTGCTATTGAAACTTATGCTGAGCACACAGAGTGTGAAGGGCTTGTAGAGCAATTTGGTGTAAATCTCCAAGGGAAAAATCTGCAAGAGTTTTTTCCTTGTAACTGAAAAATTTTGTGTTTCTTGCATGAGGGGTTCAGTATAGAGGATAAATACACCTGTCTAAGTTTGACATCTGTGGTAACCACCAAGAATGTAAATATCTTTTGACAAAGTTCTGATAGTGTTTTCTCAAGATCTTCTAGTTGATAAGAGCAACACTTTAATTTTGAAGAGTTCTTGGCGAGCAAGTTCTGTGAGATGATCTGGAGTTCCAAGAAATTCCATCTACAAGTTGGCCATAAGAGGATCAATGGTGGCTGCATTATAATACAAGCTGATGTCTATAATCTCCAAGGGTTTCCCACCAATTTTTGAGGATTCCAAGAATCTGGAAGTAAGTTGGGGGAGGACAGTGGCGACCGTGGCATTTTGGTCTTTGCAATTCTGTGATTACACCAAGAGTGTATTTCTTGCAACTTAGTTCGCCATGTTGAAACAGGGGAGTCATCAAGTGAAACAGAGTTTGGGTTGTGTGAAAACAACCTGGTGGTTTTGCTAGGCTGGCTGTTGATTTTGGTTAAAAGGTTATCTGGATCATTTTCAAAGTCTGGATTTGAGCCTGGGAACATGATAAGGTCTTCTGGGTCATTGGAGGGGAGATTCTGACCAACCATCATATACAGGGGAGGGTTCTGGGGCTGCTTATCTTTTCGTCTGGCAAAAACAGAGGGTTTGGGAGGTTTGGAAACTGATGAGGAAGAAGACAAAGAAGCTTTTGGGATTTTAGAAGAATCACCAAAATGTCTTCGGTAGGAGGCAAGGAGTGGCGGTTGAAATTAAACCGTCTATTGGAGGGGACGATTCAATAGGTTGGCCATAGCCTGCTAGAATAGGGGAGTCAACTTGACAGGGTTATTATAAACAGGGGAATGGGTTTGAAGTTGAAGCAGGAGTTTTTTTGAATTTGTGGAAGGGAAGTGGTTCTGAATCCTGGGATAGACTGGGGAATTCTGGATTTTGGATGTTCCTGGGGGATTTCTGGGGGGTGGAGGTATGGGAGCTCTTTTTTTCAGTTCCTGATCTCTGTTTCACAAGAAATGTGAAATTTTCACCTGATTTGATTTTGGCCATGATGGTGTTATGAAGTTCTTCAATTCTGTTCTCGCATTGCTCATAAGGGAGAGCTGGTGAGAAATCTCTCAACCTTTTGTTCAAGCCTGGTGGTACGATGGTCAATCTGGTGAGGAGCTTGTTTTGTTCCAAAGCATTTTCTCAGAGCCCAATTGAGAACTTTCTCAAACAGGTGAAAGGGCGGTTTTTGGATCCATCTGCCTGAACTACATGGGGATTTATTTACTTTCCATGCATGAGAAGTTTTGGTTTCTCACATTCAAAAGGCTGGAGGGGAGGAAATTCTGAGTCATAAGAAGTGACTAAGCTCTTATCCTTTTTAATAACAGCTATCATAGGGATGGCTGTTGTAGGGACTTCAAGAATAGGGATGAGACACATTTCATTCTCCATTGTTGGCGGAAAGACTTCTTGAGACTGACTTTCAGAGGAGCAAGGCTTGGAACAGTCTGAGTTATCCTTGAAAATGAGTTCATCATCATCCCATCCTGATGGAGGGAGAGGAGGATAATCTCTCTGTGGTCCTGAATATTTGACAATGAAATCATATTTGCCGATGGCTCTCCAAGGGGAGAATATAATGGATCTCCTTTGTCATATTTTGAGAAATAAGGGTCCTTTTTTTTTCTGGAGATGGTTGCTGGAGGGGCTTCATCATCAGCGTCATCATCAGATTCTGTAAGAGTGAATCTAGGAGATGTTCTGCAAGGGGCTTTCCTGGGTTTTATCTGGTTGGCTTCCATGTTTCCCAAGGTTCTGGGACTGTATCACTGAGATCAAGTTGGTTTCTATCTTTTTGGCAACCGAGCATTTACAATAGGTTGTTGAATGGATTATCATGTTGTGATGGATTTCGTCAATAGTGTGAGGGTACAGCACATGCATGGTTCCTTTGGATTATCCCATTGACAAACTGGGTTGTAGGGATGGGAGGAATCTCAGCAGCTTGAGCATCTGCAGTTTTTGGCAGGGTCAATGAGGGGTCTGTTTGGTTTGGCTGTTGTGGAATCGGGACACCTTGCGAGGTGAACCCTTGGATTTCAAAAGAAAAGTCCAGTTCAAACATGTACTGGTAGGAAAATCAGAGGAGGAAAAAGATTCTTCGTCCTTTTGAAAGTGATCGAAACACTTCCATCTGGATGTTTGTGGAACTAGGGTGTAGTGGACTGAATCGTCTGTGGGGCTGGCTCAGGATTTGTTGTGAAGTTTTTCATAAGCAGTAACCCATGATTCTGGCATGAGTTCAAGTAGTTCTGCTCTGGGAATTTGTCTAGGGACAAAAGTACAAGTAGGAAGATCGTCAGGGGTTTTAACTTCAATGAGCAAGGCATCTTGTGAGCCAACAGGGGAGGCAAAATCAAGTGCATGGTTTTGTAACTCGATAGACAAGCTGTAGTGTAGAATTGCCATGGTGGTCTTGACATTGGGATTTGCACCAGTCATTTGGACCTGGATTTTCAGGGTATTGAGCAAAGCAGGGTCTGAAAGAAGACATATTGAAGTTTGGATAAATGGTAAGGATGACAGTGCTTGCATTCAAGGTGGTTTCAACAGTACCTATAATAGCATGTTGGTACTGAGGAAATCTGGAATCGAGCAAGGCGATTCTGGAGGTAGTTTGGAAGGCCTTTTTTGGCATGGAAGGTTAGAGCTATGCGAATAGCTCCAAAAGGTATGTGGGTATAGCCTTCATTTTGGAATTGACGGGGAAATGAACAGGAATTTCTACAGGTAAAAATAACTCTTTTTGGGTGGCTTCAAGAAGATGTTTATCAAACTTGGTTGACTGAACAAACTCTTTAACCATGGATTTTTGTTTGGCAAGAACAGATCTAACAGACTTGACAATGGATTGACTAGGTTTTTTAAAAGCAAAATAAGGGTTGATCAAAGGAAGTTCAGAAACTGGGACAGGGTGATCCTCATCTTGGTATTTGACTTCATAAATAGAGGCCATCTTAGAAGATCTAAGGCGTTCAAGGGAAGAAGAAGAACTGAGAGAGTCTGATCGAGACAATCTAGCTGGGGTGTAAGACATGCTTTCATGAAAATGGGATCTCGAGTAGCTATCCTGTTTTTAGGAATGAATCTAAATCTTGAGTCTTATCGCAAAAAGTGACACGACCTGGAAATCAATCCAGAAATCTGCCCACACTGTGAGGTGCTACAGGATTTGTTAGACCAGAAGTTAGAGATAATAGCTCTGGTACTGGTTTCCACCTGAGTACAGCAAGACTTACTGGAGCTCACAGGAACCTTTACTTGGCTCTGATACCAGAATGTGAAGGGAGGGCCTAGTTTCAGAATGTGGAGGGAGGGCCTAGTTTCACTCCCTAGGACAGTACTACATCGCCATTACGCCGGTACGTGTGCTTTCTGCGGCGGAACTGACTGCCTAAGCAAGCTTACCCCAACCCTTACGCCCACAAATGGATACCAAGAGGTCCACGAAACTCAAGCTTTCTGATGCAGAGGATCCTCAGAGAGGCAACTGCAAAGCATACGGCTGAGTCGTTAGCCAAGACTCTTTAAAGAAGATTCATAACTTAGAACATTCAAGCCACTCGAGAATAGAGACTTAGAAAGACATGGATTTGAAAACACAAAGCTTGTATTAAGAAGACAGGTGGCCTCTATCTTTTGTCAGTCTACTAATACTCCCTCGGTTGATATCACGTGACTGAAAATGCCACCTTGTTAAAACCAAAACTTGCACGTACTTAGCTTGTCATATGATTGCTTCTCCTTCAAAGTTTGTAGTGCCACCCTCAAATGCTCGATGTGTTTCGCTTTATCCTTAGAGTAAATTAGAATGTCATCAATGAACACCACTATAAAGTTATCTAAGTATGGTTGGAACACATTGTTCATTAAATCCATGAGCACTACAGGGAGCATTTGTTAAACCAAACAGCATTACTAGGAATTTATAATATCCGTACCTCATCCTAAAGGTAATATTAGGCACATCACTACCTTAATCTTCAACTGATGTTATCCTGACTTTAAATCTGTCTTGGAAAACACCCGAGCTCCATGCAATTGATCAAATAAATCCTCCATCCTTGGCAATGGATACTTATTCTTGACAGTTACCCTATTCAGCTATTTATAGTCTATGCATAACCTCAAAGCACTGTCTTTATTCTTTATAAACAACACCGGAGCTCCCCATGGTGCTGAGCTAGGCTATATAAAGCTTTATCAACTAACTCCTGCAACTGTGCCTTAAGCTCCCTCAATTCTACTGAGGCCATCCTATAACAAGCTCGTGATATAGGCTACGTACCTAAAATTAACTCTATCCCAAGCTCCACCTCACTATCTGGTGGTAAGCTCAGCAAGTCTTTAAGAAATACATCGGAGAATTCACAAACTACGCGTATATTTGCCAACCCAGAGTCTTTACTTGTTTATATACCAAGCAAGCCCACACCTCTCTCCTAGGAAACATTCTTCACTGCCATTTGATAATTGCAAAATAACCTCTTTCTAGAAATAGTCCACTTAGGCTCTATAGGCAAAATCACGTCTAAGTCATCCATATCCAATGGAATTAGGTCTTTTGCCAATTCTATTCCATCTATAGTTATTCTACAATCCTTATATACCTGCTCTACAACAAAAGTATTCCCTACTAGTGTTGAAACAATTACACTCTAATCTAATCTATCCGGCCTCAAACCCAACTGAGTGGCAAATGCACATGAGATGAAAGAAAAAAGTATAACCCGAATCAAATAATACATAAGCATATGTGCTGCAGATAGATAACATACCCGTCACTGTGTCTGGGATGGCTCTGGCCTCCTGACGAGTCATGAAAAAACTCAGGCCTCTACTCTCTGTTTGCTAGTCTAAGGGCCACCTCTACTCTCTGATAACAAGTTAGGGGAGGGTGCCTTTACGAGGACTCATTCACTCCTTTGGACAGTACTTCATCCTCCGCCATTACCACAGCATTTTCTCATCTCTTCACAGCCTTTCACCAGCGGGAACCGACTACCAAAGCGAGCTTACTACCCAACCCTTTCACCCACGTATGGAATACCAAAGGTCCACAATTCAAGCTTTCTAATGTAGAGGATCCACCAGGAGTGGCAACTGCAGAGCATACGGCATGATTAGCTAGCCAAGGCTCTATCTCATTCTGCCTTAGAACATTCAAGCTACTTAAGGAAAACTTAGAAAGACATGTTTGAGGGAAAACACACGATTGTATTAGATATGGTGGCCAAAGCTATTGGTAGTCCCTCCTTGTTTGCCAGTCTAAGGGCCACTATCTGTGGCCTGAGCTCTCTGAAATGTATCTGGCCTATGAGGAACTCCTGAACTCTGACCCGCTTGTGCGTAATCTTGCTTGATGTGCCCAGCATGTCCACATTTGTAGCACACTCCAGAGCCTTTCATGCACTCCCCTTTATGGTTCTTCCCACTGTTCGCACATGAGGGAGCCCATGTTGTTGATCTCTCTACTCTTGAAGCGCTCTTACTAGTAGCACTCTCTGTCTCTCGAGCTCTGGTAACTCTACTACCTCCAAGCACCACAGTGGTGGACCTCTGCTCCTTTAAAGCTGGGCTAGAAGTTGTTACTAACATAAAACCCTCTTTACTTAGTGCCTCCTCCTCTCCGCTCAACCAGTGGGGATGATGTTGGCCTCTTCTGTGGTTGCCCTGCCCTCCTAGCTGAAATGGTTGCTAGGGCACTCCTCTTGGCTCGCTTTTGTCTTCTTTAGGCAAATTCTACCTTTATCCCCTCAGCCCACAAGGCATGTTCCAACAAAGCTATGCTTTTAAATCTTTGTCTTAACATGAATCTCTAGTCTCAGCCCACGCTCAAATAGTCTACACTTATCTTGCTCATCCTTCACAAACTTCTGTGCAAATCACGACAACTTAGTGAACTTGGCCTCATAGTCGACTACTGTCGCGTTCCTTTACTTCAAGTCTAAGAACTCACTACCCTTTTCGTCTTGGTAGATTGGTGGAAAATATTGCTCATAATGCAGTCTTAAACTCAATCCAACTAATAACTATTCCTGCTGGCTGCCTGGCCTTATAGGAGGACTTCCACCACTGTAAAGTTCTACTTCAAAATAAGAGAGTAGCATTCTACACCCGCTAATCATCGGGGCAATGCATCAAATCAAAAATTTATTCAATCTTTTGGACCCACTCCCTCTGCCTACAATGGTTCCGTGGTCCCAAGAAATTCAGTTGCCCATAACTTCCTATCCCTCTCTATAATATTCTCCTCATCTGATCTAGGCCTCTAAATAGTAGAACTAGATGTCATAGTTGGGCCTACGGCCTAAGCTATCATAGTCATTAGCTCCAATTGATGTTAATCATGGAGCACAAGATGAACCGTCCAATGTTATTATTAAACCAATCACTCATTCAAGAACAAAACAACTCCAAGAATCTCAAACCTTACTAGTTTGCATTGAATCAATGGGGTTAGAAATACCAAGAGAAGAATATGAGCCACCTAGTTTAAATACAACAAGAGATGTAATTAATGCTTAATTACAATAATTAATGCTTTTGTTGACTAGTTGATGCAGCAATTAATGAATTGCATGCTTTTGTTGACAAGTTGGTGGTGTAGTTAATGTCCAGGTTAAACTAGTTGATGCAACAATTAATGAATGTATGCTCTTGTTGACAAGTTGGTGATGTATTAATGCTATGCATTAATTATAGTAATTAATGCACTTGTTGACTCGGAGATTCAACAATTAACGCATTGCATGCTCTCTTGTTGACAATTTGGTGCAACAATTAATGCTTTGCAGTAATTGCAACAACTAAAACTCTTGTCTACAAGCTAGCAATTAATGCTCTATCAACTACTCATTATTTTCAAAGTTGTAATAAAAATTTTGTCATGCTTAGTTGTCTTTACCCATGTTAGGTTGTAGTTTTTCCCTATATATATCCCTCTTGAGAACTGAAATTACTCAGATTTGGTTGATGAATAAAAGTTGTAATTTGTACTTTACTTCTTTCTTTCTCATCTAAACAAGCCCTTTGTTTAGTGATGAAAACTCTGAATCTTTTCATTCATCCTTGAGTGTGGCGATTCAAACCTCCAGATTTTGCTTGTGGTGAGTAATCTTATCAAGCAAAAACTAGTTTACACTTTCCACCATTTTCTATTCTACTCCATTTCTATTTTGAAACAATACCTAGATTTGATTTCGTATCATATTAGTATCAGAGCAATCAGGTTAGCTGGTTTTCTTCTTTGTTTGGGTTGAGTGATACACGTGAGGTTGAGAGTCCATCCAACGTCAACAAAATGAGATGATAGAACAACTTGCTTGTTTGAACACAAGCAATCAATAAGCTGACTTTACAACAAAATCCACAACTTATTCAAGGAATAGCCAAGAAGGCTATCTATGAAGAAGCAGATCATGATATAAGTGAATCTAACCACGAATGTTCCATGGATGAACAACTGTACGGAGGTAGCAAACTAATTGCGGAAACAACATCAAACTCAAGATTCTTGCATTCAAATGCACTAGTTCTCTAGAAGAAATTTAGAATGGGTGTAACGAGTAGAAAAGGTATTCGAATGCTATGAGTACACCAAAGACTATAAGTGCAAGGTGGCTACTCTTGAATTCACAGATTATGCAAATCTATGGTGGGAGAACTTACAGGCTCAGGAAGGAGAGATGGCGAAGAACCAGTTCGGAGTTGGAGGTTGATGAAAAGGCTCATGCAAAAAAGATTTATTCCGAAGTATTACAAACAAAAGCTGTACGGCAAGGGGAATGTCCTGGATGATTATGTTAAAGAATTTGAAACACTCATGATGAGGACTGAACTTCAGGAACCTCGAGAGCAAATTATAGCACGATTTCTTGGTGGGTTGAATAAAGAAATTGCAGATGTAGTGGAATTACAACCATATGTGCTCTTGGAAGATGTGATCAAACTTGCTATCAAAGTGAAGAGGCAACATAACAGAGGTAACAATAAGTAAGTTACATCTCGGTTAATGAGTAGTAAACCTCCAAATACTACTTCTCAAACCCAGAAATCTATTTTCAATTGGAATAACTCATAAAAGGAGATTGAAAGATCTAACAAGCTGCAGGAGGAAACCTCCAAAGGGAAGGAAAAGGTTAGAGATTTTCAGCAACCAAAGAAGAGCCGAGATATTAAATGTTTCAAATGTCTTAACTACGGTCACATCGCCTCTGATTGTCCAAATAGGAGAGTGATGACAATTCTTGAATCACAGGAGATAGAAAGCGAGGAAGATGCAAAGAAAGAAGAACCATAACATAAAGACAATGTGGAGTATGCTGATGAAGGTGATTGCCTTGTAATTAGACGGATCTTGAATTGTCAAACGAATTTAGATGAGGAGCAGCACGAGAACATTTTTCATACACGGTGTATAATCAATAATAAGGCATGTGGAGTAATCATTGATAGTGGAAGTTGCACCAATGTTGTTTCAACCACCCTGGTGGAAAAGTTGAATCTAACCACTATAAATCATCTTCATCCCTACAAACTTCAGTGGTTGAATGACCAAGGAGAGGCACATGTTACAAAACAAGTTTGTGTTTCATTTTTAATTGGAAAACCATACAAAGATGAGGTATTGTGTGATGTGGATCCCACGAGTGCAAGCCATTTGTTATTAAGGAGACCATGGCAATATGATAGAAGGGCTTTGCATGACAGGTATAAGAATACATATTTCTTCTTCAAAGATGAAAAGAGTATTGTCACAGATCAAACAACCCAGATTAAGAAAAAAAGTTTGATCACAACAAGGAGAGAGGTGGAAAGAGCTTTGTTGTATTACAACTTAATTCTAATCTTAATGGCAAAAGAAGTGGCTAAAGAAGTGGTACATTCTCTCCTTTCACAAATTATTGCACTAATAAAGGAATTTGCTGATGTATTCCTAGAAGAACTACCAGAAGGGCTTCCTCCACTGAGGGGAATTGAGCATCAAATTGACCTCATTCCAGGGGCGGCATTACCAAACCATCCAGCATATAGATGTAATCCTGAAAAGGCCAAAGCGTTGTAGAGACAAGTAAAAGAATTATTGGAAAAGGGGTACGTACGTGAATCCATAAGTCCATGTTCAATTCCAGCTTTATTGGTGCCAAAGAAGGATGGCAATATGAGAATGTGTGTGAATAGTCGAGCTATCACCAGGATAACAGTGAAATATCTTTATCCCATTCCTCGACTAGATGACATGTTAGATGAATTACATGGCTCCAAATTATTTTCAAAAGTTGACTTAAAGAGTGGATACCGTCAGATCAGAATGAAAGAAGGAGATGAGTGAAAAACTGCATTCAAGACCAAACATGGCTTGTATGAATGGATGGTGATGCCATTTGGATTGTCCAATGCACCAAGCACCTTCATGCGATTAGTCCAATTTGTTGTTGTTTATTTTGATGACATTTTAGTCTATAGCGGAAACTTTGATAAACATATAAATCATCTTAGAAAGGTGTTGAAGTCTTAAAGCAAGAGAAGCTATTTGGCAACCTCAAAAAGTGCCAATTCTATCAAGACCGAGTTGTCTTTCTTGGTTATGTCGTGTCTCAACATGGCATTGAAATTAATGAAGAGAAGATCAAAGCAATTAAGGAGTGGCCAGTCCCTACTACTATTATTGAAGTAAGGAGCTTCCATGGATTGAGATCCTTTTACAGGAGATTTGTGAAGAACTTCAACACTCTTCTTGCCCCTATAACAGAGTGTACAAAGAAATGAGCTGAATTTAGGTGGAATGCAGATGCACAACGAAGTTTTAAGCTAATTAAGGAGAGGTTATGTTCTGTCCCTATACTAGCCTTGCCTGATTTCTCTAAAACTTTTGAAATTGAATGTGATGCATCTGGAGTTGGAATTGAAACTGTTCTTATTCAAGAAAAGCATCCCATAGCTTACTTTAGTGAGAAATTAAGTGGTTCAGCTCTTAACTACTCAACTTATAACAAGGAGTTCTACGCACTAATTCGAGCTTTTCGGACTTGGCAGCATTATCTACTTCCCAAAGCATTTGTTATTCACACTGATCATGATACCTTGAAGTACTTGAAGGAGCAAAGCAAACTGAATCGAAGATATGCAAAATTGGTGGAGTTTTTGAAAACTTTTTCATACATCATCAAGTACAAGAAAGGAAATGTGAACATTGTAGTGATGCATTATCTCAAAGGTATGCTTTGATTTCCTTTATAAATTGCAAATTACTAGGATTTAAGATGATTAAGAGCCAATATGTGGAATATCCCTACTTTGCTCCAATTTATCTATCTTGTGAACATGGAATTGTTAACGATTTTATTTAGCATGAACGGTACTTGTTTAAAGCAAACAGGTTATGCATTCCAATAGGCTCGATCACAGAGTTGTTGGTAAGAGAAGCTCATGGATGAGGATTAGCTAGTCATTTTGCGGAGATAAAAACTATGGAAATGGTGAAAGAACACTTTTACTAGTTGAAGATAAACCACGATGTGCATAAAATTATTGAACGGTGTGCCACTTGTAAGAGGGAGAAAAGCAAGGAAGCTCCCCATGGTTTATATATGTCATTACCAATTCTGGACCAACCTTAGGTTGATGTTAGCATGGATTTCGTGATTGGACTACCAAGAACTCAAAGAGGCAAAGATTTTATCTTAGTAGTTGTGGACAGGTTTTCAAAAATGGATCATTTTATTCCTTGTCATAAATCTGATGATGCTTCACTTGTAACTGATTTATTCTTCCAATAAGTTGTTAGAATGCATGGAATTTCAAAGAGCATTGCTTCAAATCGGGACTCCAAGTTTTTGAGTTACTTCTGGAAAACTTTGTGGAAAAAGCTGGGAACAAAGCTATTCTTCAGCACAGCTTGTCACCCCCAAACTGATGGACAGACTGAAGTGATAAATAGAACTCTTTCCTCTTTACTTCGAGCTATAATCAACAAAAATTTGAAGAATTGGGATGATTGGCTAGCTTTAGCTGAGTTTGCTTATAATCGAAGTGTTCATAACTCAACTAAACACTCTCCTTTGAAGTGGCATATGGTTTCAATCCTACCACTTCACTTGATCTTATTCCACTTCCAACAAAAAATAGTGTGCGCTTGGATGGGAAGAAAAGAGTTGACATTGAATGAACAAGTTAAGCAAATAATTGAGAAGAAGAATGCAACTTATGAGAAAACAGCAAACAAAGGAAGGATGAAGGTAAATTTTGAATAGGGAGATCTTGCATGGGTTCATCTTCGAAAAGAAAGATTTCCAAGCAAAAGGAATAACAAATTGATGCCTCATGCTGATGGATCATTCAAAGTGCTTGAAAAGATAAACGATAATACTTTCAAGATTGAATTGCCAGGCAATTTTAATGTTTCAGCCACTTTTAATGTGAGAGATCTATCACCATACTTAAAAAACCATGAAGGCTTAGATTTGAGGACAAATCCTTTACAACTCGGGGAAAATGATGTAAATCATAGAGCACAAGATGAACTATCCAACATTATTATTGGACCAATCACTCATTCAAGAACAAAACAACTCCAAAAATCTCAAACCTTACTGGTTTACATTGAATCAATGGGGTTAGAAAGACCAAGAGAAAAATATGAGCCATCTAGTTTAAATACTACAAATGAGGTGTAATTAATGCTTAATTACAACAATTAATACCCTTATTGACTAGAAGATGCAACAATTAATGCATTGCATGCTCTTGTTGACAATTTGGTGCAACAATTAATGCTTTGTATTAATTGCAACAACTAAAACTCTTAACCACAAGTTAGCAATTAATGCTCTATCAACTATTCATTATTATTTTCAAAGTTGTAATAAATGTTTTATCATGCTTCGTTGTCTTTACCCATGTCTAGATTGTAGTTTTTCCCTATATATATCCCTCTTGAGAACTGAATGTACTCAAATTTGGTTGATGAATAAAAGTTGCAATTTGCACTTTACTTCTTTCTTTCTCATCTAAACAAGCCCTTTGTTTAGTGGTAAAAGCCCTGAATCTTATCATTCATCCTTGAGTGTGGCGATTCAAATCTCTAGATTTTGCTTGTGGTGAGTAATCTTATCAAACAAAAACTAGTTGTACACTTTCCACCATTTTCTATTCTACTCCATTTCTGTTTTGAAGCAATACCCAGATTTGATTTCATATCACTAGTGTAACTAAAGGAGCTGGCAACGGTGCTAGGTTCACTGGTGGTACAAGAAGAACAGGTATAGTGGTCACTAGTGGTGGTGGTAGAGTTAGTGGAATGGTCCCCACAAAAGGTAGGTCTCCTGAGGCATTGGCATATGGCAACAAGGGACCCGCCTCCCCCGATGTCACCACAGCTACCATCTTGTGTCATCCCTAAGAGGCTAGCCAACAATCTATTCTCTCCTCAGCCTACCCCTACCTCTACTTCTGCCTCTCCTACCATGCCCCATAATTCTACGAAACCACAAATCCTAAAGATTAGAACATGTGCATTTAAACAAATACTATGCATGAACTTATACTCTAATACCACTTTAACTATCACACCCCACCCCATCTAGCCACTCGGTAGAGTGTGACAACTGAGGCAACGGCCAACACCCACAAGACGAAAATCCAGCAACATATCGGCTGCTAAACCCCTTCTATCTAAACTTAACTTGTACCTGTAACAAAATTAATATATCCCCAACACATCA
The DNA here is from genome assembly GCA_911865555.2 of Thlaspi arvense. NCBI lineage: Eukaryota > Viridiplantae > Streptophyta > Magnoliopsida > Brassicales > Brassicaceae > Thlaspi > Thlaspi arvense. Next base: position 31,414 of record CAJVSB020000438.1, on the reverse strand, counting down.
TTCACATTTCAAAGTTTTTTCCACAACTAATAGCATGTGCTCTACTATCAACACCCATAAACAATATAGATACATCTCCAACACAAAGATATCTACATTACCAACATCATCATATCATAAACCAAAAATCATGTACTAAGATTCATTATACAAAAGATCACCATATAAAGTCTCACTGTAAATAACATAGCTACACCATTTCAAAATAACTCTAGTTACCACAAAATATACCCTCAGCTATATCTGGCCATCTTAACTAGTGAGATATGAAGGCAAGTGCGGTATTGAGTACGAGGGTATCAACTATGCATGCCTGAAGCTGTAAAAATAAAATAATGAGAATATGATTTCTAGTGAATGGTATACGGACTAAACTTAGGAAAACAGATAGGATCTCATATCTATGGCATACAAATCCATCGTTTCCAAACATTTATAACAAAAAAAACATAAACAAGGGCATCATAACAAATGCAATCTATTTCGATGCATACCAATTATACCCATACTCCATAATAAAAGTCATTAAAAAACATACTAGAGAATTGCATTTAAATCATAGTAATGCATAGGTCATATAACTTTGATCGAGTGCACAGTTGACAATATCTGAGAATAGTAAAACATTTAAAATATAAAATTATCTAAATACATCAAATGCTACTACATTGTGCAACCTGCATCATGGGTCACCACTCCAAGCCTAGTTGATAGAGTTTGTGTTGCTCTGAGACCTCATTAAGTCCAATGTCATGTATGTAGGACTGCTATCTACCTCAAATGGCTGTTTGGCATTCTAGTCTAAGTCCCAAAGTACTGAAGTCTCGTGAAATCATTTTAACTTACATATATGATAAAGCAGAATATAAACACTCTGTTTTCATACCAAATATACACTCTTGGTTTCAAAACAGTTCATGTTTTTCACTAAAACATACATTTAATTTGAAAAGCTAAGTTTAGAAAATATGTCACTCACATAATGTAGATGGTCTAGGAAAAAGATCCTGAAGCTATAGGCTCGAGGTCAGCTCTGCCTTCCACCCTTACACGTGGGATACACATATGCAATGAGAACGACATTCTATATACAAAGTGCAAATGCATGCCTATACCCTAGGTTACACGAATACAAGCACTTACTCTCTTTCTCTCTCTTTACTTTTGGGTTCAAACCAAACATGCATTTGCTCTCTCTCAACTTTTAAGTTCAAACCAAACTTGCCCTTACTCTCTCTCAACTTTTGAGTTCAAACTAAACATGCCTTTTTCACTCTCTATTTCCAACCACAAATACAAGATTAAGATCCACAAAATCTACTATAAGCATAAATTTACCCAAACATAGCAAAATCTAAAGTTATTTAAACTAAATCCACCAAAATCATGCAAAATTTCCTATAGGTAAGGTTAAACCCACTCTCTCTCTCTCTACAACACACAAACATTATCAAATACAAAATTTATACAGATTAAAAGCTTTAGAATGGAGTAAAATAAGCTAGATGTTCAAAAAATTTGAAGAACAACCCAAGTACTAGTGAGATCCCATACATTTTTGGTTGATTTTCTCCCTTTTCTCTTCTTTCTTTCTTCTCTCCTCTCTCTCTCTTCTCTTGGCTGCATGAAAGACACTTATGGGATTTCCAAATACCACCTAGCTTACATAGGTAGGGCTTTTTTAAAAGGGAAAATTACTTTTTTGCCCCCTCAAATTTTCTCCCAATTTTAATCCTCATAGATTTTAGATGAATTTTGGATACCCTAGGTTTAAGGGTCTTTGGAGGGGTTAAAAATCTCAAAAATTTCAGAAAAACGTAAAAAAATTGCAACCCAATGTGCTACAGCGTAGTTTGGCGCTACAGCGTGCTCATTCCAATGCCTAGCACGCCATAGCTTGAGCATGCCACAGTGCCCAAAAACCAGTATGCAAATGTGCTACGGCGTGCTGTTACAATAACACTACAATATATTTTTTTTATATAAAAACTCAACTTGTCTCCAAATTTTCATATATACTTTCCTTAACTTTAGGCCCCTCAAATTCCTTCCAAATAAATTTTAAAACGCAACTAATTACGTAAAATTGTATAAAATCAAAATCAAAATTAGTTTGGATTGTCACATTAGCTGAGCTCTCTAGGATTCTTGCTCAATGTCTAGTGGAATCTCTCGAGTTCTTTGAACTAAACTCAGCTATCTATCTGACCCAACCTCTTGTACTCTAGGACCTGTGTTCATTGGAGTTTTGGTCTTCCCTTGGTCAACTAATCTCTCCAACATAGCAACCAATGTCTGTTTTAAACTAGTCATGCTTGCTATCATTATTTGTTGCATTCCCTAGATTCCTTCCATGACTTCGTATATCCTGTCGAAAGTATTATTGCGTCAGGTAACCTCTTCTGACTTTGTCAATCCGACTTGACTAGTCATCCTCCCACAACCTCTTCCTCTACCCCTATTTCCACCTATCCTATACCTCATGCTAGTATAGAGCACTGTCTTGTCGTATCTCAAGAGAAGGCGACCTATCCAATGGTGTTTTAAGAATCACTAAATCCTTATTCTCAGGATCCTAAATATGGTTTTTGTACAGAGCATCAATCTATCAAGAAATTTCAAATAGAATACGAAATGAAAAGTGTAAGGATGAATGCAAGATCAAAATAACAATTGAAATCAGTAAGACTCCTAATCGCCCTTCTATAGCGCCTCGATTGTGAGAATAGTCGACATATAATCATAATCGGGACCCTACATAAGAAAGCTTGCTCCATTAACCACCAATAACCTAGATCTCTAGTAACATTTTGTCACAATCCAAGTGCTAGATCTGTGGGCGATACTAAAATTAGAATGAGATTCAACCTAGTAAGCCTAATTGTCATACAATATTTCTATTAGGATTCGCATCAAAATAGAGAATCAAAAGGCAGCAAAAATTTAAAATTTTTAATCTCAAAATATGTGATCGAATCACATCACAACCCTAATTCTATGCACCCAAGATATAATAAGCATAAATTTAGTCTGAGAAATTCAATTTATACCTTTCGAACTTTCAACTGATATAGGATTGAGCAAATTTAAATTCGCATCTTAGCAACCTAGCACAAGCACTAGAATGGTCCATGGGAAGCTCTAATGTGCTTCTTCTAACAATATCTACATGGAAAACATCCACTAACACTTAGGATTATACTAATAATTGAAAAGTAATTTTCTCAACTTATGGGCTTTTTTATCAAGGTGCTTCTTGATCTAAAGATTATAGAGAATCTCTCCCTCTCAACTCTCTTGAAAATCTCCTATTGATAAAGGTCTCCTAAATCCCTATTTATAGGAAAATATTTTATATTTATCTTATCATAAAATTAGGAGATAATATCAATATTATTTAATTTCAAAAAATCAAATAATATCTATCTAGATAATCAAATTAATTATCTTAAACAATCTCTCAACTAATTAGGAGATTTTACATGATAAGATTAATTAATTAATTACACTATTTAATTAATATAATTATTTTTCTCTATTATCTATTAATTAAATGACAAATCACTTAATTAATCAATTTTAATTAGTTAATCAAATTAATTGATTCAAGTAAATTCCTATAAATGATATGAACTTATTCACTCTTACGTATAACCCCTTAGGTCCACCAATTAGTTAGTAGTGGACCTGCAATAAATTACGATTTAATATATAAATAATTAATTATAATTTACTACTCTGGTTAATTAAACACTTTTTAATTGACCATTCTTGAACTAATCTCTATTAAAACACAAGTACCCATACTTCACAGGATATATCTAATAACAAGCCCGTAAAAGACCTAGAAATAAGTGAAAATAAAGTTATGAACCCTTTCCATTTGCACGTACCATGCATATACATTCCTTTCATTAACTAATCTTCCAATTGAGGCATAGAATTCGAATCATATGTCAGCATTTTGACAATCTTAATAACGATATATTTATTTTAGACATTTGTTTAATAATCAATCTAAAAAAACCATTTCCTAATTATTTGTTTATGTGCCTTGTGCAAAGACTTGAAAAACAACTATCTATAGATAATATAAGAGATTCACCTATTCTGCTAGTAGGTGATAGATCCTATCTTAGTTCTCGTAGACCTCCATATATGAATGGTTCATGCTCAACATAAAATCCCTTATGTGATCAACTTGTGATTGATGAGAAACATCAAAGCACAAGTACCTATATACAAGATCGCAACGGAATCTCAAGTCAAAGGATTTTTTTAATGCACTATCGCAAACATAAAGAATTTTAAATACTAACAAGTATTAGTTGAGAATTTTATAGGTAGGATCATCCAGTAAACTTGTTATTTAACAAGCACCGACATGTATGTATTAGTATCACTTATATCGATTGCCTATGAAATGAGGCAACCTCATTACGACTATGCTATACATGTGCAAATCTAATCTAAATCTAGTTAGTACCCTATCTTGACTTCTAATTCTATGAGTTGGAACGTTCTAAGATTAAAACTATAGACTTATTTCATGATCACCATCTATATACACAACCAAGTCCCATGGTTATGTATAGCCTAAAGGTTTTAACCAAATATAAAATTCACACATTTTGATGAACATGACTAATAAATAAAATAATTACATGTATATTAAGTGAAAAAATCATGAGTATTTAATTACACCAATCAAATTAGCTAGTTGGGCACTACTTTATCAATTTTTATAATGACCCGAGAACTACTAATCCTAACAACTTATTGAGCCTGAATCATAAACCAAAAATACTTAAACCTAAATTGTTCAGTAGTAGTCTCTAGTCTCTTATATACCATATCATATTACTTCTAAAAAATAATTTGGGATAGGATATCACAATCTCCCCCACTTAAACACTTGCATCCTCATCAAGTTAGAAATTCATATTTGCATCCAAACATAATAAGTCTAAAAATCATTTTGTTTTGATACCATTTTTTCACAACCCAGATGATAGATCGGTGACCGGCACTAAAGTTATAATGGAATCCAACACAGCAGGCCTAATAGTTATACAATATTTCTTTAATGACCTGAGAATTATGACCCTAACAACTTGTTGAGCCTGAACCACTTGCCCAAAATGCTTAAAACTTAGGTTGTTTAGTAGTAATTTCCAGTCTTTTATATACCATATCATATTACTCTCAGAAAGCGGTGTGGGGTAGAATGTTTCACCCCCGCTAGGTATAAAGTTATGTAGAACTACCACTGCCCATGTAGCTACCCCATGTCTCAAAATCTAAGTGTCAAAATATCATGAAACATATACTAGAAAGTATAACTTAACTAATCTGTTTCCATTTTTCACATTAGAACATACACATTTGGAAGTAAATTATGTTTGTCATAAAAGTCATTTTGTAAAAATCTAATATTGGTGAGAATGCTACTCACCTATCTTTTGCTAAAATTTCTCGAACTTTTTCCGTTTGCACCTCTTCTTTGTCTATACTTTTCTCCTATGAGTTTATAAAATGCACATATCTAAGTACAACCAACATATTGATGAATGTATGAGATGCATGTAATTGATAAGAATTCTATATCTTTTAAATCCTTAATATATATATATATGTGTGTGTGTGTGTGTGTGTGTGTGTTTATTTATATCTAATATAAGCCATTTTCATGAAAAAATCCTTATTAGCTTATTCAATCATTTGTATTTGGTTGTTGAGACTACAAATTAATTCATTCAACCCTACATAAGTTGAAAGCTTAAAAGGTGTAAATTAATTTTTCAAATTAAAGCTATATATAACGGATTTTGGGTGTTTTGGCATAGGATTTCTTGTGATTTGATCACGTTTTTGAAGTTAAAATTGTTTTAAAAATTTTGCTACCTTTAGATTCTTTATTCTATTACAAACCAACACAAAGACCCATAGAATTCAAATGGATTTCAAAATCCAAAATTTAGGATGAATAATTCCGGTATGTTATATTTGGAACCCTTGAACCAGGCTTGGCAAGATTTAACTTGATTTAGACTAATATAAAATAATGGTCAGAGTAAATTCTAGATGGAGGAATAAGATATAATCATATTGAAATGACACAATTTAAAATATATAAAATTCAAGAGTGGTAATATGAAATACGCAATATCTTTAAATTATACCTTGATTGTGATGTCTTAAAGCTCCATAAGGTGGATCATGCGAAGAATGTGTTATAGGAGTGAAAGCAAGTATAGAGAGAGAAAGTTGAGAAAAGATGTAGAAAGCAAAAGTCTTATTTATTCTTCTTATTTTTCTATTGATTATTCATCCTATTTATAAAATTTAAAAATGATCTTTGAGTTTACGTGATATAAACAGGGAAAGATGACTTTACAAATATTAAACGACTGTGGATATCCACTCAATGCTTTAATATTTATAACATATTTTTATGTGCAAAATTAATTTATGTCGTCATTCATGAAATTATTTTTATATACTTAGTTTTGGTCATCATATTAATTTTAGATCTGCCTTGGAAGCTCGAAAAATAGGTTTCATAGTGAATCAAGATGTTTGGTTGCAGAATTTCAATATCTTAGCTTTCAGGCTCGAAGAGGTATGTGGTGGGAGAGTTTCGGTTGTAGATTTCAAGTAATATTTAGTTCAAAAGTTTATTATGAAATCTTTTCAAGTTACCTTATCGTGAAATTTTTTTAAGTACACTTTTTAATTTTTTTTGTAATAAATTATCAAAATACCTCACATCCAAAAGCTTAAAATGTATCTCAAACCAAATTAAATTGTGAAGTTAGCCTTTTTTTTGCAACAACAAAAAGCCCATGAACCAAAAATCATCTAGATAATGCTTGGCTCAAAAACCATTGAAATCCTTTGAATTGAAACTACCTTTGAAGGCAAGTCCTTTAACAATTTAAATGTGTGTGTGTGTATAAAACCTAAAATATCAAAAACTAAAAACAGATTTTTTTAACATCAATCAAATTATAAGAAAAAATTGAGATTTTTTGAGGTAATTAAACTAAAGTCATAAGAATATACATAAACCAACCAATCAGCTAAAAATGAATTCTACATAATTTTTATAAAAAGCAATCAAAACATTCTTTCATTTTCGAAAAATAAAAACTAATAAAACCCAATAAATAGTGGAGTTAAACTTTTTTTGAGATACACAAGAATTTAAAAAGGATTGCAAAATAAATCCCCCTCACTTATTAGTCCTTTTAACGGGAGTAATTCAGAAAACAAACCTAAAGTCATCAAAATAAAAAGAATAAGCTTTTTTATTAAACTAAATTATAGAAAAATTAATATTCGAAAGAATTGCGTAAAAAATGTGAAGCCCGAAATTAATTCGTGACCTAAACACCGGACGCCGTCAAAGTAGCTTCCCATCCAAGAAAATTGAAGGTCCAAATGACCCTCGCATAACCCTACTTTGGCTGGTCTCACGTCTCGGCACACGTGCGCATCTGTTGAATTTGAGACACCGACGCGTGTTGTGGGGTAGCTCTACACATTATCCCGCACATTTTGTTTCCGTTTATTTGTTCGAAATATTAAATTCGCTTCAAAAAATTATAAAATTGTGCTTCACCTTTTTGTTTTTTTCCACCAACCAAAAAGATGTTTTTCTTTGGTTACATTTGTTTGTCATGGATTTTTACTAGGAAAAAGAAATGAGGGAGATTAGAATATAAGTGGTGATGTTGTATATTTTAACAGACATGTTTTTTTAAGAAAGAGTAATGATTTCATGATAAATAATATCAAAATTAATAATTAAAGAATTAGATTGGTGGTAGAGTGACTCACGGCAAGCAAGTGCTTTGTAATACCCCAATTTAGAGAATAATTGAAAAAATTTGATAATTTAGAAACTTAATTAATAAAAATAGAAAATTCGATGACTTAATTAAAAAATTACAAAGCCCAATTGATTTAATTTAAACTTACATGTCCAAATGGAATGAATAAGAAATATCCAGGAACTAAATTGCATATAATTACGAATTGAGGGACCGAATTTGAAATCTCCAAAATCAGAATTTGATTATCATTCCTATTTCCCTGCCTGAAATCCTAATTGTAACCCTTTCAAATTATCCAGATTTATATGATTTGATTTCAAATTAAGCACATAATTACGTCAATATAAGCCACTAGAACAAGATTTCTTATTTAATTTAACCAAATCACCTCTAATTTTGGTAGAAATTGTTAAGATACAGTCACCGATTTTTGTTATCTTCTCTATTGCTACTGCAAGCATCACCATTGTTTCTGATTTTGTCCTTTTTCAATTAACAAAGGCGATGTAGTCATTTTGTGTCTCTTTAGTATTAGAAGCCACAATTGCAGACTTGGAAGCTTGTCTTATTACATGATTCTCCTGACAAAGGAAGCAAAAAGACAACCTAATTAATCAAGTATGACGTGGGTTTGAGTTTGAATTTTGGATTCAATCATGGTTATGTGAAAATGGGTTGGGTGTTAGATTGTGATATAGAGACCCCATATTGGATTTAGATCTTGATGATAGTTCCGAGTTTTGGTTTAAAGGTTTTGAGATGGTTTTGGATTATAAGTCCAAATTTAATTGAACTAGAATTGTAATTGAGAATATGGGTTTTGGATTTATTTTACGGTTATGATATTGGACCTAGGGGATTGGGTAATGAATATGGATTTCTATTTAGATTTGAGTTTCGGATTTGGTTTTTGTGCAATGACATGTATTTTGAATCTTAATAGTGAATTGGGTTTTGGATATAAATCTTAAGATCTGATCTTAGTTTTAAATTTGGATTCTGTATATGGATTTAAATAATGGATCTGAATTAGTGGATGTAGATTGGATAAGGACTTGAACCTTTTAAAAATAATAATAACAATAACAATAATAATAACAACAATAATATAATGTATTGAAATTGGACTTATATTAGCATTGATTTAAACCAAATCCTTAGATTTAGACTTCAGATTTCAAGATCTAGATATGAAACTATATTTCTTTTTAAGAGAAGTAAATAATTAAATATATTTATATATATTTATTTAATTTGGATTTGAGTTTTAGACCTCGAGATATAAACGTGGTTTTGGGTTTGAATTATCTCAACCAAATGGATTTAACTAAAAGTTTTTAGAATAAATCAAACTCTTAAATACTTCAAGGTTCTAATTTGAAAATGTTATCAGTTTTGTAGTTTTAAATTCCTTATAAAATCTTCATTGAGCACGTAATACTGAATATCGAACTGTTTGATTCAAATCTATTCTATGAGTAATAATGTGTATTTATGGGCATTTATTATTTTTCATATATATTATAAATCCTTATTTCACATGATATACTTGATTTTTAAAAAGTAAATTAAATTTTGTTATAAAAGTATAACAAGGGGCATATATGTAAATATTAATTTTATTTTAAGAAATTGTCAAATTTTATTTCCATGACATTGTTTACATTTGCAATTGAAAACTTTTATTTTCTATTAAATTTTTTTCTGCTTATTAATGAAAAACTATTTTAAAAGAGATTTAAATTATTATAACACTGCAGATAATGGCAATATGTGTTAGACTGGGTGCACCTTAGACCATATCACCAACTAGTAAGGGTAATGCTAGACTTTCATGTTAGACTAACATGGAAGACTTTTATATCTATATATCGGCACACTAAGATGTCACCACTTGATTTTTGTTATTGGTTGACTATGAGATCGTCACCTGATTTCTATTCTATTATGGATCATAAAATCCCTAAATTTCTGTGTCATTATAAAATTTTCTGTTATATCTGATACACTTATTATTATTCTCATAAATATATATTATCATTTACTAGATTTGTTGATTCATCCCTTATTATTTTTTATATTTAGAGTTCGATATTTCAACTTAAGGAGTATTGATTATTTCAACTTTTAATTTGTTTATTCGTATATGTTAGTGCTATTTTTGTTTTCGATTTATATTATATTTTGAAACTTCAATAGACAAGCTCTAATGATTACAAATAGGTTTTTTGCTATGTATTTGATGGATTTCATGAATTGGATCATATTTTTAATTGTATTTATATGAGATTTGATTTAGTTATTTTGATTTATATGATGAATTTAGTATTTATGTTAAAGTTGTTAGGTTAAATTCTATTATAACCTTAACATTGATCACAGATCCAATTTTCTGGGTCGTGACATGCCTTTGAAAAAAAGTTAAGCAGGATAGTGAAAGGTTATAAACACCACCTTAATGTGCGTCAATAATTAGAGTAAGGAAAAATGTCTTAAATTTTATATCAGATAAGAAAAAAATGAAAAATTGAAATAGAAGTAATAGTGTTATATATTTTAACATATATATGTATCTTTTTTAGAGACAATAAAAGTGGCACAACACATTACTGTAGCCGTCGTAATTTTTTATTTAATGAATAAGTAAAATAGCAACAATTTTACAATTTATATAAAAAATTTCAATCCTCGTTCTCATAGGCGATTATTATTTGAAGTGCAAGCAAAAAAATAAAAAAAAACTTGTAATTTATATATTGGGCCACGACGAGATATTTCACAATGTCTACTTTTCTATTGGAAGAAAAGAAAAATCATCTGATAATATAGTAATTCAAATTAGCAATTGGTTCAATTTTAGGTTTTTTTCAAATGGAAATAATATAGTAAAATTTATTTACAAATAAAATTTGTGAGTTTAAATTTATCCCTCCAATATATTAAAAATGATTAATAACATAAAAAAATTAATAAATTAATAAAAGTTATTAATATAAATTTTATCTGCTTATCACAAAATTTGAGACTCATTTTGTTTATTATTTTATAAATTCTTATAGATGAAGAAAATAAAATTTACTTTTACATATACGTGCAAAGTTGTACTTATTGAAAGGATCTAACATCAGAAGATAAAATTCTAGAATTGATGTAATGCAACACCTTTACAGTGAATTCAATAGCGAATCAAAGTCCATATTATGATATTAAAAAAAAAAAAAGAAAAGAAAATTCATCTATAGCCGTTAATATTATGATTTGTAATAATACTTTTTCGCAACCCATCTTCCCATAATCCAAATTTGTAAACTTAATTATTCTCATCTATAAAGAAATTTTTAATATTAGAAATTTCTATAATTGTATAAAAAATTAAATTCTAATCAGATTTAATTATATAAAAAATATTTTTCATGAGATGGATTCACAATTAATTTTTGTAAGAAAATTAAAATTCACCTCTCAATATAAATAACAAATATTTAAAATAAATTCAACTGCTTGTTACCATGGAGCCAAACACCCATCAATCTTAACCGAAAGTCTAGTTCGTGTATTAATCAGTGAAATTAATTTATTTAATATTAGATTTTCATCAAATGGACATCTAATATTAGGACACGAGGCTTTGCTTTGTAAAATTCCCCTTCGTACCCTTCAATCCATAGTCTAAGGGTCACTTTAGGGTTTCAATTATTTCCCAAAACCCTTAAAATATAGCTTTCATGTGGCTTTGCTTTGTGAAATTCCCCTTTGTACCCTTCAATCCATTCAAAAGCATCCTGTCCCTTGGACTTTTCGTCTAGAGCACACCCAAACACGCATTTACTCATGCCAATTTTACTTAGTGTTTTGAAAATTGGAGTCGACTACCCAATTTTAATTGGAAACTGATAAGCTCTTTGGTCTGATTGAATGAAAAAACTGCTTATATTTTAAACAAGTGACAATCAGTCAAACATAATCAAAAACTAAAAAAATCGATTCACTAGTTTGACATGTTTTGTCTCTCTCTCTCTCTCTCTCTCTCTCTCTCTCTCATTTTTTTTTTCCTGTGAAGACTTCTAAAATCTTTGAATCGAAGTTAGACATTTTAAAGCACAATGGGGGCCTTTCATTTCTTGGATACTACCATGAATTTCTTGGATACCACCATGGAAAAGAAGAAAAAGAAACAAAAATGAAAAAACCAGGACCTAGATGGTTGCACTTGAGGGAGAAAGAAATAAAGAAAAATAAAAGAAAGAAAAGAAATGAAAAAGTCAAATTTTGTGACTGAAAAATTGAAAATATGATTAAAAGAATTTTTGTTTTAGTCATTTGAAAGAATTACTTTTGTTTTTGAGTTTTTAGAGTATTATTATTATTTAACATTCCATTTTTTCCTCTAAGTTATGATTTGTTGAATTAAATTTAGATTTCCCCAAACTTGCTTTTCTCACCTTTTGAATATAAAACTTATGACTAATTATAATAAAACAAATTATTAAATTTTAATTTTTTTTTATCCTAATTCTACTATATTTTTACATTATCTGTAATAATATATAAATATATATTTATATTAAATATATTTATGACATTACTCTAATTGAACTAGTGGTTCGACTTTTTCCCCTAGAACTTACTCCAACCCCGGGTAGATTTGGCTTGTAATATTTCCGTAATGTTTTCTTCAATTTTTTTTCCATAACTCTCATTGTTTTTCAAATTTTGTTTCAATTTTTTTCCATAACTCTCATTGTTTTTCAAATTTTGTTTCATAGTATTATTAACGCAAATGTTATGTTATATTATAAAATAATAATGTCTATTATTATTATATTAATATTTTAAATTTATTTTTAATTAAAATAATTATCAATAATTTTATTTAAAATATTTTTATACAAATATAAATTCAAATAAATCGCCTAATATGAAAACCACGAATTTTCGATTCCTTTGGTATTCATCATTCTTTCACGGACGGTACTTGTTTATAAAAGTTACTCGCTTTAAAAAGTTACTAAAAAATAAAAATAATAAAAAAATGTTAAATGTATAAAATTTAGAGATATTTGTAAATTTTATTTAAAAATAGTAAAAATTGATAAATATATACTTAGTAAAATAATTATAATAATTACTTATTATATTAAAATATTTAAATCATTTATTCATCTAAAAAGTGACATATGTAATCATTTAACAAATTTTCTTATCCTGTGAATACAACTTTGATGTAATTAAGATATAAAAATAAAAAATAAAAAAAGTTTTTGAATATGGGGTCCATCAATGAATACATAGAACTTCTAGCAGTTTAATATATATAGTTCTATTTATATTTATTAATAATTTTTAAAATATAATTCTTGATATTTTTCTTTCTAATATAATTTTGCTTGTTATCAAATTTTAATTTCATTGTTCATATAATTAAAATAAGATAAATCGTATAATATATTTAGAGTCTTGTATTAGTAAATAGGTAAAGGATAAGTTGATAATTAAATTAAAATATTGTTGATATATTAATATAATAATATTTTGAATTATATAATTTATGTCATTAATTATAAGAAGTAAGGTTTTAGGTATTTAACTTTTGTTTATTTTTAACTGAAATTTTAAAAAAGATAAATTAAAAATAAAAAATTCAAACAAGTGAAAAAATATATTTTTCAGTAATAATAAAAAACTGCTGGGTAAATAAAAAGGGCGGACAACGTTCTTTCCACTCGCAATGCAGATTTTAACTAAGAATTGGAACCAAACCAAAATGTAAAAGCGGTGTGAACTCAATATGCGTGACCAACGGTTCCAAGGGCAGCCAAGGCCAGCCTTAGCTGCCCTTTAAAAGACTAAACTCGTGCAAGAAGACCCGCAATTCCAGGACTACAAAAGCGGAAGTAAACCCAGTGGCTCTCTCGTAATTCTACTACAACGTGGGGGTTTATTAGACGCTTGGCTGTACTTAGCTCGCCTCCCACGCCCACCCCCTGACAACCTCATTTTTATTTGACTGCGTCTAGCTTCTTTCCTCACAGATCATCGATCCGGTTCACTTCCGGTCCGCCCTAAACACGAACAGCCTGATTTGCCGGTCGTCGGAACAGTCCGATTTGATCGTTGGCGGGAGTCTGCGACAAGTGGTTTTTCCGGTGGCAACAGCATCTTTCGCCGGAGGAATATGTCGGGGACAAGACAACCGACATGGAAGGAGCGAGAGAATAACAAGAGGAGAGAAAGGAAGCGGAGGGCGATCGCAGCGAAGATCTACGCCGGCCTGAGGATGTACGGGAACTACAAGCTTCCCAAGCACTGCGACAACAACGAGGTTTTGAAGGCTCTGTGTAGAGAAGCTGGTTGGATCGTCGAAGAAGATGGCACCACCTACAGAAAGGTAACAGCAGATTCGCCTGAATTTTCTCTCAATTAACTAGCCTGTTAGCTATTTCTCTTTCTCCCTATCCCGGGCCCTGGATTTTTCAACGCACGTTACTACTGCCAATTACTATGATAACATGCGCCATGGTCACAGATCTGGAATTTGTCTTTGATTTTCTTGTGGTATTTTCTGGGGGAAAAATCTAACATCGTATTGGTTTCCGGCTCTTGGGGTAGGGAAAAACTAATTTGAGAGTTGGGAGTTGCAGGGGATGCTTACACACGCCGTCTTCCAGGGTAAGTTAGCGCGAGGACGGATATATGCCTCCGGGTTTCTAGAGTTGCATGAATGTCTTCTCTTCACAGATCGTGATTCTCGTTTCCTGGTCGACGGTTCATATATGTCTGGTCACTTGTCCTTCCCGGCGTACGATAGATACGTTCAACTGTGATTTTTCATTGAAAGCACGGAACACGAAGATTCTTACTTTCAGTCAAAAGTTCTTTCACCAGATTCACTGCTTCGTTTACCCAAGGGGCAAAAAAAGAGGATGTTAACTTATTCAGGATCGCCAATTTGACGGCGATATCTCTGTTTGTTTTGATTAATCTCCTCATAAACTCACCGGACTCCTTCCAAAAACTCATCCAGTATTCCTTTCACCTCTTGCTTTTCTGCCCTCTAAATAATTCTCTGTCTCACTCTCACTCTCTTTCTGAACCCGCTACACCCTGTGAAGTCCCTTTTTAGAGGAATTGAGTTTCCGAACTACTGCAAGTTTTATTCGTGTGAAGCAAAAGCATTTTCAGGAAGCGATATAATATACTGATACTTTAGTTGTGCTTGGCAAATGACCCTTGATGGATCCCATATAAACTAGAAGTTTTTCTTGTTCTCTTTTTTGTCTTCGGATATATTCTCTTCTTATTTTAATACCATTTCTTCTCCTTTAGGTTTTAAGATCTTTTGTGCATCTTTCTCTTATTTTCTAAATATTTTTCTTTCTGCTCAGGAGAAATAACTTGCAAGCCTCTTTTGTATGGTTCTTTAGTTTGTGGTAGTGCCATTCAATGCTGATAATTAGCCAAAAACTAGTATTTATACGTTGTCTTGTCGTAAGTTTTCAATTCATACAAAATTCTTCCGAACCTCTAACGCATTCAGCAAAGAAAAGCAAAGCACTGCCTGTACCTCATCAATATTTCAACATACGTTAAAAATTAATGTCTTAAATAATGCCAAGTGGATATGTGTGTGTGCGCGGGTGCGTGGGACAAAAGGAATGCCATGTTAACTACCCAGCAGAAACAGCGTCAGGATATGTTCTTAAACCAAAAACAAGCAACAGACATTGGACAACCTGAACTGGCCTCCATGGAAGTCAACTTCTACCTACATCTTAGAAACTATATTTTTAAAGAGGTTGTAGTTGCATTGCTGTAACTTGTGATCTGAAATTTACAAATCAAAGTGCTCTTTTGATCACAGAATTTGAAGAGCTAAAAGACAATAGCAGGTACCTTCAAATTGGTAGATTATCTTATATAGTTGATTTCTGATGCTTGCTAATGGTCTAGTGACTGAATGCATTTGTCTGCTATTTATAAGTTTGTCATATGCTTTTGATATGTTTGGATGCCTTGTAAAATCTCCATGTATGAAAAAATTATCACTAACAGGATATTCTTTGAAAATTTTCTAATGGGCACTATACTTCAATTAGGCCCATACCTTGCCTTGGGCTGTGCCTAGGGTCAAGGACACCTAATAAATGTATCACTCATTTAGATGCAAGAGAGGCCAAGCAAAGGATCATTTAGTGCAATGGAGATCCATAAAAATAATGGAGGAGGAAAGGAAAAGAAAGAGGAGAAGTGTTAAACTTAAATTTTCATTTTTTGATGTGTGATTTTAAGAACAAAAGGATATAATGGAACAATAGTAGAGTAATAAAGGGTTCTTTAAAGAAAAGGGATTTTGATTGAAGGAATGAATAGGACTTATGCTAATTTTAAATGGTGAAAAAGCAGAAGTTATAAGAGGGACAAATAAATGATATCATACAATGTAATAGTTGGAGTTATACATATTTTTTTTTCTTTGTGTGGGTTGGGGGTGGGCTGAGCAAAGAAGACACCGATTTTTTGAATTCTTGAATATAAGTCTTTGTTAATTGTGTGGATATTAATGTTATGAAGTAATTATAATGAGTTAGTATGCAATTAATGACTTCTAATCAGTTGACTACTTGGTGCATGTTTGCTGTGACAATCTATCAGTACATGACAAAGCATGAAGTATCCTTTCTGATAGTCAGTCAGCTACATCTTTGACCAAGCATATATCCTTTTCTAGGATAAAGCATTTGAAAGTACAATATTATCATATTGAACTGGAAGTTGTTACAAGGAGAGATGAAGACGTTCTTCTAAAGGCTAATAACCAAGTTTTGAACATATTTGCAGAAGATCAAAATTTTCTAATTTCCTTGCACTTAGGAGACATCATGGTGTTGGAGCTTAAACTATGGATTCTTATTACTTTGGCTGGTTTGGTTTCCATAAAATCTAAATCAAAATTGAACCTTCAGTTCTAAATATTAAGATCAGCCTTGTACAGTAAAATAAACTGAACAGCATCAAATGAGAATATGAAAAAAAACCAAACTGAATATATTTTTCTATACAAATATTTATTCTTTCATATATGACTTAAAACATAATGTTATGGTCAATGCAAAATGGTAGGTGGTATATTCATGTGGTTAAGCTTTTTAGGATTTAGTTTCTATTAAAACTGAAAAGTGAACTGAATGCCTCTATTATTTACTTTTTAAGAACATGAGCCAAATAAAATGTTGAATTGAACTGAATATTAGAAAGACTGCTTAAACAAAGATTTAGAAATCTATATTTATTTAGTGCAATATTTACTGTAAAAAACCTTGATATACACAATTGACAAAGAGAGCCAAGAGTGGCTCCTATTTGATACATCAATGCAGCCCCTCCATGAAACTTCTCTTCCTGTGTTCTTTCACTGTAGACGGCATCCTATGCATTGTAATAGCAACCCAAAGTGTTTAGAGTTGTGGTTTATTTTCAGCCACACAATATCCCTGTACATCTTTCACAATACTGAATACACTTAATGAATTGGCAAGAAAATGCAATGATATATTACAAGAGTGCATTTGAGAAGTATGAGGTGGAATAGCAATTTCTCCACTAAAATGTCACTTAATTTCACGCTTTCTTTTAGGTCTTGAAGATGATTATGGAAAAGGATGATTGATGCAGTAGGTAATAGATGTGACCATCACAGGGCTTCAATTAATGACTCTCGTACCACATTTCTTGCAGCACATCCATTGCATTGGACTTCAAACTTTGTTGCATGTGTTCTCACAATGAAGTTGTAAAAATAAAATCTATATTATACAAATGTTACTGAAAGCAAATGTAAAAATCATATGGTGCATGTAGTGATAAACTTAACAGTCTGATTGTTGACAGCTAGATCTTAATCTTTTCTAAGGCTTGAAGTTGCAACTCCTTTTGTTTTTTGCGTTGATGAATAATGACCATACATCTCAAGGTTATTGACCTGGCAAGGATTCATCCTTAATTTTCTCTTAATTCTCTGTGGATGCAGTGTAGAACAATATTGTGTTGATTGAAATATGGGAGGGCTCACTAATATGTTTGCAACTTCAATTTTATGAATGTTATTCTTTCCCTATCATGGATAGAGGATAGAGGATTGGATGTATGCATTTGTGTATATGTGTACTTGTACAAGTTGTACTATGAGTCCTAGGATGCTGGCTGGGCAGTGGGCACAATCCGAAGAGAAGGCCAACTGATTTATAGAGTCCATTTGATTTTATATCAGCATTGTTCTTCTTATGAAATGTTTCTCATTGTGGAAACAATCTGATCTAGCTGCTTACTGTTATTTTCCTTCATTTTCTTTTTCTTTCCTTTTTCTATTAAAAAAAAAAAAAAAATCTGAGACATGGTTTTGATTTGGATGTCATCTGAATAGGGTTAAAAAATATGCTTCTGTCTGGTATAGATCACAAATTTTGTAGGAAAGTAGTAAGGAGAAAACTGGAACTTTTGGCTTCAATAACCATTATAACTATATGCTTATTTCAGGCTCCTTAATCCCAGTCATTTTTTATATGTGCTATTGTTGTAATCTGCAGTCTAGTAGATGAACTCAGGTGTGAATAAAATTTCTATAGGAGCCTGGTGACAATGACTCGAGACCTTGAGATTTTTGTTCTTAATGCGACCTTCTTATTATTTAACAATTCTTCATAGACATCAAAGTTGCAGATTTCTTGTTACGTTAGTACATGTATTCATTAAAATTTAAGGTTTAGGACTCATCTTGGAATGCAACTTCTTTCCAGTTAAGCTGCTAACTAAATATTGACTTGCATTGTGATGCATTGACATCAGTAAAGTAAAGCTAAATGACCAAACTTAAGAAGCTAATATTATAAAGAAAATTGTCATAAGGTATGGCAAGGGAAACCTTACCCCCCCCCCCCCCCCCCCCAAAAAAAAAAAAAAAAGGCAGAATCAGAGCCTCATAAGAAGTTTTATCCATTTGGTATTTGCCCAGATTTGCTGTGATTATTGACTGATATGGGTGAAATACTTGCAATAATTTCATTTATTCAAGTAATTTACTAGTTTAAGTTGCCCAACTTTATTTGAGGACTCTGGTTGCTTTTGAACATTTTTGCTGATTGATTGATTGATTAATTAGTTTATCTATTTAAATGTAGGGATGCAAGCCTGTGGAGCGCATGGATATAATAGGTGGATCAGTATCAGCAAGTCCGTGTTCATCATATCAACCGAGTCCCTGTGCATCTTATAATCCAAGCCCTCCTTCCTCTTCATTTCCTAGCCCAATCTCATCTCATTGTGCTGCTAATGCCATTAATAATGCCGACGCAAACTCTCTTATCCCATGGCTCAAAAACCTCTCATCTGGCTCCTCCTCTGGTTCATCCAAGCTCCCTCACCATCTCTATGTTCATGGAGGTTCTATAAGTGCTCCGGTCACCCCACCATTGAGCTCCCCTACTGCTAGAACTCCCCGTTTTAAAGATAACTGTGATGATCCATCTGCGGGGCAGCCTGGGGTGGGCCCCACAACCTCTTCCTCCCTTCTTCCACCCACACAGTCCAGGTTGTCAAACCCCGCCAGATTCAGGATGGCTCTCTGGTGTTCAAACTCCCCAAGATGGGCCTTCATCTCCCATGTTCAGCCTTGTCTCATCTAGTCCATTTGGCTTCAAGGAGGCCTTATCGGGTGGAGGATCTCGAATGTGGACCCCGGGACAAAGTGGAACATGCTCTCCAGCAGTTGCAGCAGGTTGTGATCAAACAGCGGATGTGCCAATGTCAGATGGGATGGCTGCTGAGTTTGCATTTGGTTCTAATGCAAAGGGGGTTGTGAAGGCGTGGGAAGGAGAGAGAATCCATGATGAATGTGTTGCTGATGATGATCTTGAACTTACGCTTGGCAATCCTGGAACTAGGTGAGCCGATTGATATGTGGTTTTATTTATTCTTTATTTACTTTTGGAATATAATGGAAATTGGGGAATAGGTAGGATTAAATGCTTCTAATGAGATTTGAACACAAGATCATGGACCTTCTATTAGTGTATATTATGGTTGATTGAATTTTAGCATGAAAGATTCAGTTTGCCCTCCATTTTATTTAATGTTTTTTCCCTAATCTTTTTTATTTATGTGGGGGTTGATCTTGCAGATAAAAGGATATGACAAGAGAAAGGAGGAAGAAAATATGCATGTATTTATTTATATGATTTTCAACCTTTCATGGTGAAGTTCAACAACTATTTATCATGTTGATTAGTCTGATTTGAAGTATTCTGCTTTGCAGACAAGGAGAATTCAAAATGTAGATTAGAAGCAGTTGATCCTCCCCTCCCCCCCCCCCCCCCAAACCCTTTTTTTCCAGATTTTCTTTTTTCCGGGCAGTTATATATAATTTTAATTAAAATATGAGCAGTTAATGTGGTGAATTCATCATCCCTTGAGCAGTATTCTTTAGTCTTCTGTTCTTCAATATTTTCATTCTTCGTCTCTTAACGCAAAAGGATTTCCCACTAATTATCATTACCTCGGCTGATTGTGTTGTGTGATACATTTTTATTGTACCTAAAATTTGATTTACATGTTAAAAGTGAGTGGCTAGTGGTGGTTCCCCGTGAATTTCAGCGTCGCTTTGTTCTTCTTTGGTCTGGATCTGCGTATGTTGGTCCTAGATGTTATCCGTCTTGTAATGTAAGCGTTATTGATTCATCGATCTGTGCTCTCCCATCTGTTTTTACCTTATACTTCAATAATCCTGTTGGAGCTAGTGAAACTCTTGTGCTATGTTTGGTTGGATGACACGTCAAAGCACGGGGAATTTTGGGAATTTTTTTGTTTTTCTAATTTCATATTATTTTATGTTAGTGTTTCTGTATATGATTTGTGTTACGACTTAAACTGGAAATTGCGAAAATGTGAATGGTGCATGGAATGGACTGATCGTCCTAGCAAGTCCAGTGGAATCAATTACAAAAGAAATGGAATATATAACTTTTTCAAAATTTCATTAGAGTTTTAGGTAGTCCCAAAAATCAAGGTTCAAAAAATTGGGTCGTTTATCGAACCGGAAAAGTTACCGGTTCACGGTTTACCGGTTCAATCGTTAATTAAACTATTATTGAACTGTAATTAAATCAAGATGTTATAATTATAAAATATTTATATTTACATTTATATAAATATCAAAAAAATTTTAAAGGTTAATATTATTAATTATTTATAATAATATCAATTAATGTTTAAGATTCAATTATTACAATGCATGCAAAATAAAAATAACAAACTATCAATCTATCATTTAAAATAAATATAAAGAATTTAAATTTTAATTGTTTGTTTTTACAATTATTTTAAAAGAAAAAAATAGTTCACATGTCATAATTTCTCTCACACGGTTACAAATTGACTCAAAAAAGAATAATATCAAATAATTATAAAAATAAAAATAACATATAAAATTAAAAATAATTAAATTAGTTATATCCATTCTTTGAAATGTAGTATAAGGGCTCAAATTTATGTTTTTTATTTTTTAATAAAATATTAATTATTAAAAATTAAATTTAATATAAATAATTTTAATTTTATATTTTATATTACACTTTTAAATTTAAAAGTTTATGAAAGAAGTGAATTATTCATTATGTGATGAAATTGGAATAAGTTCATTTAAAACAAATTATAAATATATATTTTAACAAATAATGAAATTACACTAAAGCAGTAGTGGTCTAGTGACAAAATAGTCAGTATTTTGTGCAATAGACTTAAGTTCAATTCCTTTCTCACATACTATTTTGGCAATTTTATCAAAAATAATTGAACCGTCCAGTTTGCATTGAACCGTGACCGGTTCAACCGCTAGTTTGAATGGTTTTTAAACAAGAATGATTTTCTAGCTTATATAAGTTTTTAGCAAGAACTGGATCGGTAATATAACTGGTCGACAGTCCGATCGGCCGATTTGGTCCGATTTTTCAAACCATGCCAAAAATAACCATTTGCCTATTTAAACCAAAAATCTCATATTCATAACAATCAGATAATCTAAATGTTTGAAAAGTGCACGTAAAAAAATATTTACATATTTACCCATTCAAAAGCTAAATAAGTATAACAAAAATTAAATCTTGCCTGTGGATAATGATGTCTGAACAAATAAATAATAGTTAATGATTAGTTCATCCTGAAGTCATTCTAAGGAGGAGATTTGTTGTGGTTGTTTATTTAGTCTCTTATTCTTGATTTAAAAAGAATTAAATTTAGTTAAAGTAAACGAAAATCGTGGTTTGAAAACATGAAACTAAATACCGAATGTGTGAATAAGAGAGAGTAGATGGATGAATATGTGAGTGAATGAATGATTCGTAAATATGTTTGAGTGGATATGAATATATTCGGATTCAAAAGAAATTCACAAAAAACTAGATTAACCCTGTTACTTGGAATGAATTTTCTGAAAACAATTAAAGGTTTTCCTTACAAGATTGAACTAAATCAAGTTTTAATCCTAGTGGCCTTTATAAATTAAAAACTAATTAATCAAACTCTCTTAATGATTTGATAATAATCAAAATGGGCCCTAAAAATTATTATCAACTGCTATCCAAAAATTAACTCTTAGCTCAATGTTCTCTTAGAGTAGAAATGGAAATTGGGCCTAATCAAGCAACAAGCGAAATCATTTAATAAGAAGGGTAGAATAAATTCATTCAAATAAAAGGTTCAATCACAACTTAGGATGTAACGTCTTGAACCAAGAAGGCTATGCCTAACTTTGTGTCATCAAATTTTAGATGAAACCCTACCGCAACTTAAACATACATTCCATTATCATTCATGGTATGACATTCCATCTTACGACATGTCATTCATTAAATATCATATGCAATTCCAGTGATGAAAAGTAGCAAGGTTGGGACAGAGAATTCCAGTTAGTGAAGGTTGGGACAGTACTTGTTGAAAGTATGACCAATAACAATATATTCATAATTGCATCCTTTACCTGTATCTAAATTTGTAATTATCTCAGCAACAGTATGTTTCAAACAGAGGACTTACATTCAACCCGGCCAGGGGCAACAGCAAGTACAAGCCCTTGCTTAGAGTATAATGGATGTTTCTCTACAAGGACCAATTTGCTAGACACTCCTAATGCTATAGGTATCATATAGATATCCCAACTTCAGAGAATGAAATTTTACAAGGGACTCCAGAACCTGCAAAACTTCCACAAATTAGACAAAAAACGAACTTGATATAAGAATTATGTTCATACTCAAGGAAATTCACAGAAGGCGACCAACCTAAAGGTATCTCAAAACCAAGGCTTGCAGATGAAATATCTTAAACAATTTTTCTTCCAGAAAGAGTCCATGAAGTGCTTTTCATATTTACAAATGGATTTTCAAAAGGATCCCATTGAAAATATACACCCTCAAATGAAGGTGAAGAACAAAAACCTAGACATGGAAGTATAGAATATGAGAGCCATATCCAAAAATATTATGATACTATAAACACAAAAAGCTTCAGGAGAAAAATTCAAAAAGGAAGACCTTTTGGTAAATAATTGGAAAATAAAAATATAAAAAAATATATTACACATTTGTTGTAAAACTACGTGCCAATGGTGTTTTTAAAATGGAAAGGCTATCCATGGTACTCTCAACTGAGATAAAAGAAGCCAAATACAAAATATTGATCTGTATTTAACTATGCAATGAGACAAACCTAGGAGGAAAAATATGTATACTTAAACTACAAGCAGAGATTTACAAACATGGAAGTAAATTGTAATCATGGACAGCATAACTAAGACCTAGATTTACTAAATACAAGCAAGGAATGTCTATAAAGCCTATTTAAAGAAAAAAGGATAATCAATCAAAGAATCATACAGGTTAGGATGTGAGGAGATTGCATGTGTGCTTAAGAACAATTTGTACCATTCCAGAAAAAAGAAAAAGAATTGCAATATATCACTTGCAATGGGCATAAGTTCCTCATCTCTGTAATACTTGTTTCTAATACTCATGGCACAATTCAATTAATATAAGAGAATTGAAAAACAATGATATGCATCAAAATTTTTATGTGCCATGCCTCTGAGCTCTGGTATTTGTTGAGCTCAAAAAGTCTCAAGTCCTATACAGCCTAACCACTCCTGATACTCAATTTTAACAATTTTTTCAGGTGAAGTCCTCTCAAATATTCAATGCACATTAAACACTATCCCCATTTTTGTCTCTTTTCAATAACTTGAAACCATCCACATCAACTAAAACATTCTTTTAAACTATATGTATAGAACTAAATTAACAAATAAATTATATACACCTTGATAGCATCAACCATCCTTTGCCAGGCCGATAGAGTTGTGCCTCCTGAAACAAGGAAATAACTTTCCATCAATTTCCACATAAATGAGGTAAAAATAAATAGACACTGACACCATAACCACCAATTTTAAGTACCATGTAAGAAAAAAACAATAAAAAATAGCCACAAAATAATGACTGGCAACAAAATATATGGAGATTACTAGATGAAGTATGTTGGTGGTTATCAAGCTCAAATGCAAAGAAAGGATCCTTAGATTGGGATGGTTCCTCAAGAACTACAGTATAAAATAAAAGTGACTAACCAGTTCCTTTAGATTGCCTCATATGTCTCATAGATGTATGATAGTCGAGTTATTAACAGGATAATGTGAAATATCATAACACTATCATACATCCCTGTTGATGACATACTTGATGAATTACATAGCTTCAAGGTGTTTTCAAAAATTGACTTAAAGAGTGGATACCATCAAATTCGAATGAAAGAAGAAGATGAGTGAAAAATTGCACGTAAGACCATACATGGCCTATATGAATAGATGGTGATGCCATTCGAATTGTCTAATGCATCAAGCACCTTCATGAGATTGTATTTTGTAAGTTCATTAGTCAACTTATTGTTGTTTATTTTTTTGACTTTTGGTCCATGCATGAACTTTGATGGCGATGTGAATCATCTTAGAAGAGTGTTTGAAGTCTTAAGGTAGAAGCTATTTGGCAACCTCAAAAACTACTAATTCCATTAAGACTGAGTTGTCTTTTTTAGCTATGTTGTGTCTCAACATGGCATTGAAATTCCATTGAAGTTTAAAGTAATTAAGGAGTGCTTAGTCCCTACTACCATTTCTAAAGTAAGGAGCTTCCATGGATTGTTGTCCTTCTATAGGAGACTTGTTAAGAATTTTAGTACTTTTTCTGGCACCTATATCATAGTGTGTGAAAAAGGGATTTGAATTCAAAGTTGTTCTTATTCCATAAAAAGCATCCCATAGCTTACTTTACTGAAAAACTAAGTGGTTCAACACTTAACTCCTCAACTTACCATAAAGAGTTCTACATATTAATTCAAGCTCTTGAGACATGGTAGCATTACTTACTTTTAAGGAGTTTATTATTCACACCAATCATGAATCCTTAAAGTACATGAAAGGACAAAGCAAACTAAATCAGTGAGATGATAAATGGGTAGAGTTTTTAGAGACTTTTCTATACATCATCATGTAGAAGAAAGGACAAATCAACATCATGGCTGATGCAAGTATGCCATATTTTTCCTAATAAATTTGCAAATTACTAGGATTTAAGTTGATTAAGAACCAGTATGTGGAAGATCCCTATGTTGCTTCAATTATTTGTCTCGTGAGTATGGAGCTATTAATGACTTTTATCAACTTAAGAAATACTTGTTTAAAGTAGACATGTTATGCATCTCAAATAGTTCAATCAGAGAGCTGTTGGTGAGAGAAGCTCATGGATGAGGATTAGTTGATCATTTTAGAGAGACAAAAACTTTGGGAATGATCAAAGAGCACTTCTATTAGCCAAAGATGAATCGAGATGTGCTCAAAGTCATTGAGTAGTATGCCACATGCAAAAGGGCGAAAGGCCAGGAAGCTCCCCACAAATTATATATGCTATTGCTAGTTGTAGACCAGCCTTGGGTTGATGTTAGCATAGATTTTGTACTTGCACTACTATGGACATGAAAAGGCAAATATTCAATTCTAGTGGTTATAATAGGCTTTTAAAAATGGCTCATGTTATTCCTTGTCATAAATTTGATGATTCTTGTCATGTAGTAGATTTATTTTTTTAAATAAGTTGTGAGAATGCATGGAATTCCTAAGAGTATTGTTTATGATTAGGACTCCATGTTTTTGAGTCACTTTTGACAGACCTTGTGGAAAAAGCTTAGAACAAGATTACTGTAACACCCCAAACCATGGTTACGTGCAAGTATTTATATAATTCTAGCATAGCATTCCACAAATGATATTGAGTGCATCTAGATAACTTGGTCTAAGACAAAAGCCTAAGAAATTTCTTACTATCAACTTTGTGACCAAGCTTGGATATCGTTGAGGGAAACAAATTGTAGTGGAATAACATGGACATAAGAACAAAATAAGAAACAGAAGACAAGAAATTAAACAATTAGAGCTAGGGATTTTGTAAGAAAATTTGTTGAAATATGCAGAGTTGTGAGAAACTCCCTTAATAATTGATACGATTAGTGATTTAAGAGATATAAAAGGGCATTAGTATGAATTTTAGGGGCATGATAAGGGATTAGTAAAGTTAAGTAGAAGGAAGGGGCGTAAAAGAAAGAAATTGGAAAGTATAAGGTCATTTTAGTTTCCCCAAACCACCTCTTCCCTTGGATTTTCTAGAAGTTAGCTGACCTACTGAGAGGAGAAAAAGAGAAGGAGAGAGCAAATAGGAGAAAGGGACATGGAAGGAAGAATTTAGAAGGATAAAGGCAGCTTGGTCATTTCACAAAAAGTAGTCACAAAGCCAATCCAAACTGCCTTACCCATGGAGAACTCTAGAACATGGCTAGCCTATTGAGAGATGGAAATAAGAAGGAGAAGCAAGGAGGTTCAAAGGACATGGTGGGAAAAAAATCTTTAGTAGCGGGGGCATTTTGGTCATTTCACATTTTAAATGAGCTACTTGCTTGAGCAGCCAGCTTATGCCAACCTAAAGCCCTATTAAATATCCTGCTTGGCTACTAGTTTGAGGCACCAAAAGGAGTAGGAAGGGAAGGGAAGGGGAGATGAACCAAAGGAAAGAGAAGATGAATTTGGCTATCAAGATGTAAAAATGATTTCTTGTTCTCCTTGCCTTTTCTTAGGCTTTGTGTGAGTTAATCCTATGCTGTGGTTAAGCTTGAAATAGGCTCATCGTAATACGTTTAGGTTTATATTTGAGGGCTGGTTTGTGAAAGAGAAGGGAGAGAGGCGACCAAAGCTAGGGGAGGTAAGGATTCTTGATCTTGGTTGAGTTTTTGTAAGGTTTTGAGTTACTTCATCTATGTTTATGATTATCTTCTAATTTCTACATGATTTTGTGGATTATTTGGAGAATTATTGCTTATGTTTGGGGGAAGAAAATAGGGGAAGAGAGGCCAAACTCCAAAACCCTAGAGAAATCTTGATTTGCTAAGTTTGTTTAGTTGTGCATAGTTTACGTTATGCTTGTGGTTGCCCTAATTTCTTTAAAATTTCTTGAGGCCTATAGTTGATGGAAATTGAGCATGGATAAGTGAGGATTAAGAGAGGGTTAAGGGAGGCAACCAAGAGTTTTAGATATATATACATAGGATTAGGGTTTTAAAACGACATGGAAGTTCCATATTTTGTGTGCATCACATGCATTCATTGATATGTTGCTCAGACTTAAGTATGTGCATTTTATGAACTTGTAAAAGAAGAATATAGACATAGGAAAGGTGTAGATGGGACAAACCTCAAGAAATTTTAATAGAAAATAGGTGAATGTCATTCTTTCTAATCTTAGATTTTTGCAAAAATAAGTTTTTATGGCAAACATGGTTTGTTCTCAAATGTGTGTATTCTATATGAAAAAGAGAAACAAATAGTTTATATATGCTTTCTAGTATTTGTTTTATTGTGTTTTGACACTCATATTTTGATATGTTGGGTAGTTACATGGGTAATGATAGTTCTACATGTCTTTGGACGTTGTGGGGTCTTAAGATGTTGCAGGTTGTGTTGGTTCAATCATGGAATGGTGACCCATGGCACAAGCTACACGGCATCATAGTGCCCAACAAATTTTGTCCTGATGAGGGCCAATGTTTTCTATTTTTTCAACCTAATAAATTTTTCTACATGCACATCATATTAGAGTTATATATGTATGTATATAATGCAGATGATTTTTATAATTCTTTACGAGATTTTATGTTTATTGCCTTAGTATGAATTTGATACTAGTGTCATGGGCCACTACCCTCTCTCCAAAAGGTTAACCTAATAGGGCATGTAGTGCCCGTACTCATAAGCCTATGACCCTCCTTTTCTTATCTGATGTGCGATTGTTCCCGTGACACTAGGCTAGGGTAAGTTAAAACTATTTTAAAGATGTGTTTTTATGACTTTAATATTTCAAACTTTCAAACAAATCGAGAATGTTTATATATATAGCATGAAAAACCTATCTATTTCCATTAAACTTAGACTGGATGATGCCATTCACTAGGATTGTAGTCTCATCCCATTTTTATCATGTAGATATAGAGCATGAATAGCTAGTGTGCAGCAGCATGTCATCATCTCCATCAGAGTATTTAGATCATACTAGTTAGAAGTTGGGCCAGTAGTCAATTGCATATATTAAGAAAGTATTTGGTCTTATTTATGTTTAGTGATGTGAAAATAGTTGTATGAAAGAGAGCTTGTGGAATATAGTTGTGGTAGTGGCTGAGGTTTGGAAATCAATAGTTCTTTATGTAAACTTCAGTTATTGGATGTGATTATGTTAAGTTATGCTTGGCAATATTTTGATTTAAGTTAGCTTGAGCCAACAAGATAAGGGTTATATAGTATTTGATATATTCTTTTGTGTGTTTTAGGCACAGGAGAGTCCTAGACCTTGCCTCATTGTCATATCTCACTTAGATAGTTAGAAGTGAGGTGTGACAGTTAAATTAGTATCAGAGTAGAGGATTTAGGTTAGTAAAGAGAGAATCCTAGAGAGTACTAGAGTCTAGCATTTACATTCTAACACATATACGTATTAACATTATAGGAATCATGGTTGAGACTAGAATGAGTAGAAGTAGACATACTAGAGAGGAAAGAACTAGGCAAACTCATAGGTATTTAGCGTCTCATCTTCTGCCCATGAAAAGGCAGGAACATCGCAATCGCATGATATTATGCATGATACTCGAGAACTTAGTCTAATCACCTATTCTTTGAATCCTAAGGTTTATGAATATGTTAACTGAGCCACGAGAAAATAGTGGACAAGGTGAGGAACCACAAGGATTATAGGATTCAATTGCATTACTAATCCATTTAGATTGGAATATGGACCTTGGCTGAAAGTGAAGGCTCGAGTGAGTTCAAATGCTGAGCCTAGTAAGTTGCCTAGATGTCAAACGAGCCATCTCGAGATGAATATTGAAAGGAGGCCATGAAATTCTACTTAAGCTGCACAAGTCACCTAGATGGTTAGGTAAAGGCATGCAAAAATGTTAACTCCCAACATTTCAAACAACTCAAAAGTCTCCTCACTTGTCTTTTCACCCATGGCTCCCCCTGCAGCATTATCAACCATATACTGGCAAGACAAAGTCAATCCATCATAGAAAAATTGATTCTGCAATTGCAATGGGTAATGGTGATGGGGACACTAAATTAAAAGCATTTTGAATCGCTCTCATGCCTCATGAAAAGGCTCACCCTCAAACTGAGTGAAAGTGGCTATTTTGGCTCTAAGTTTTGTGATTTTTTGATGTGAATAGAATTTACACATGCATTTATCATATATGGCATCCCATGTTGTGAGTGAATTGGGTGGCAGTGTCATCAACCAAGCCTTTGCATTCCCAGTTGGTCCTCTGTCAATCCTTGCAATGGAAAGGTTTGCATAATGAATCCTCATTAGGCATTTTGTAGAATGAGGGTAACATGTTAAGATGTATATTTTTTAGCTCATAATTCCTTATTGCTTCACCTAATCTAATACTTGACACTGTTGTACCTATTATAGGCCGAGCAAATTCCCTCATTAGCCTCTGGCCATTCCCTTGATTTGCATCAATTTTTGGAATTTTTATTTTGTTCAGATTTTCTTTGGTTTCCTTTTCAACAACAGGTGGTCCTCTTGCAGTAGTCCTCTTCCCAATTTTGTGAATATTTTTTATCAAGGGCAAAAGTTCTCCCCCTTGAGATCTTCTTCCTTGCATAAACTTCTGCAAATCCAAGAGAAGAAAATCTGAAAATTCAAAATGAAAAAAATGAACAAAAAGCACCTAATTTAACCAAGATTAGAAAAGAAAAAAAAAACCTTAAAACTATAAAATAACCTAACAAGAAATTACCAAGAATCAAATAAACAAATAGAGCAAAAATATTTTTGTATTTTTAGAGTTTATGAAAAGAAAATTGGCTAGCCAGGCAAATAAAATAAAAGGAAAGTTAGAAACCAAGCAGTTAACCTATTAAACTCCACGCCATTTTCTCCCCGGTAACGGTGTCAAAAATCTTGATGCAACTTTAAAAGTACTAGCAAGTATACGAATCACTAATAGTAAGTGACAAGTGCACCCCGAGGTTGTCTCTCAAGGAGAAAACATATATGGTAGGTATAATATGTTAAAATTGCTTGATTTGAAAAGAATTAAAACCAAAAATTAAGATTGCTTCTAAAGTACTGAATATTTAAAAGAATTTAGAAAACTTACAAAGAACAAGAAAAGAGAATGATGGTGTATTATTCTACACATTTTTTTTTCAAGAATCTCAAACAACTAGTTAAACACTTGCTTTTATTGATTGAATTCATGAAATGTTTTGGATGAAATTTCATTCACAAACTTGTTTAAATTTAGTTCTTAGCCCAAGTTAGTCCCTAAAAACTAAGATCTGAAATTTGCGAAATTCATTATCAATTATAAATTAATCCAAGTTGGTCCCTAAAGATTAAATCTATAATTGCTTATTCAACAAATTATTACTAAGTTAGTACCTAAAATTAGTAACAAAAAGCTGAATAGATTTAGCCATAAACAACTAAAAATTTCACTCAATCCAATAATAAGAATATCAATTAAAGAAAATGTTTAATCACAATCATAAACTTACTTCTTAATCAAAAGATCAAAAACAAAGTTCAAGTTTGAAAAAAAAAAGAACAAGGTAGAAAGAATCTTCTCTAAAACTCCTCTTCAAGTCGAGTAGAAATCCTCCAAGCACTCTGATATGAAATCAAATATGGATATTGCTTCAAAACAGAAATGGAGTAGAATAGAAAATGGTGAGAAGTGTACAACCAGTTTTTTGTTCGATAAGATTACTCACCACAAGCAAAATCTGGAGGTTTGAATCGCCACACTCAAGGATGAATGATAAGATTCAAGGTTTTCACCACTAATCAAAAGGCTTGTTTAGATGAGAAAGAAAGAAGTAAAGTGCAAATTGCAACTTTCATTCATCAATCAAATTTGAGTACATTCATTTT
>CAJVSB020000437.1:0-49410 GCA_911865555.2 Thlaspi arvense | reverse complement strand
TCACTAACAATTCACAAAACACAACACATATTCAAGTGTAACATATATCCAAAAATACATTTAGAAACCATATGATCATGTACCAGAAAACATAGTATGAAAAACACATGTATAGAAAAGGGTATCATCACTCACAGTACAAGTCGAGTCAAAAAAAGATTTCCGAGCCACCTCACCCAACTCAATAGTCCAGGTGTGCCTTTGCCGGCGAATTGCAATCAAAATCACACAAAACCATCACCATCACCAAAACCATGTGCAAGAAACGGGTTTGATAGCCTAAAACCAGGCTCAAATCCCATTCTAGCACCTACACATGTCTCAAGACACCACTACCCATCATCAAAATCCACATAACTCACTAATACTCATCAAATTAACTCAACAACTCTCAACAATGTGAACCAGCCTCCTCAACCTTAAACCACAGTAACCGACCTCCAAAACTCTCAAACTGGCCTAAAACTATCTCAACTCAACTAAATCGGCCATAAAACCCTCAGAATTAGATTTAGAAGGCTCCAAACCTTAGGAACCAGTCCAACTTCAAGATTCTGAGCCAAAAAGGTCATTGAATTGGTCGGTCAAACCCACTGGCTGGTCAATCAACTCTTCTAACTTTTTTTTTTTTTTAAATTTTTCACTAACTCAACTCACGGCTCATGGCTCGGCATGGGTTGGCTTTGCTCATGGTTCGGCTCACAACGCATGGCTCGGCCCATCAGCTCGGGCCACAGCTCGGTGGCTCAGTTCATCGGCTTGGGCCCAACCCAATTGGGCTAGCCCAAGCCCAAACCCCCTTTTCTTTATTTTTCTCTATGGGTCGGCCCGCGGTTCAGGCCTGTGGCCCTGCAATGCAATTGGGTTGAGTCTGGGCCCAACAGCCCAAACCAACCCAACACAGGGACTCGAATCTATCTGGGTCCTATCATCTTCACCTGGTGACACAGACCCAGTTGACGAACCGGGTTTGTAACAGAACTGACGTAGAGAATTGATGAAAGATGAAAAAAAAAAGACAAAAACACAACTTACCTCGACTGATCAACCCCAAGGCTCGTGGATATAAACTTGGCGGTCCTCCCTACAACTTTGAATTGGCTTAAATCACTCAAAATAACTCAAAAATCCTAAAAAATCTTCAGTTCTTCTGCACACAACCTGTCGCCCCAAGCCCCTCAATCCCCCTCAACCTCACTCGATTTCTTAAAATTTGGAGAGGGCTTTGGTTCGTCCTTCTAAAACACATGCAAAAGTGCATAAAGTCCACAGAAATCATTACACCCACGATAAAACCGTGAGAATCATCATTCAGGTACTGTTCTTGCTAGAATTTCTATCAAATTTCAATTTAGTCCCTCAATTTTGTTTCCTCTCGAACTGGTCCCCAAGCAACTTTCAATTTGGCCCTATTAATTTTCTAATTTTCTCATTTTTGTCCCTAAACTTAATAATTTATAGTTCGGGTCATTACATAGCCAAATTAGTGGTACAAAAAGGTATTGAAAATTGAGGAAATTATGTCCACACCATCGCGTTTTCAACTTTCTACTAGAAACGGAGAAAAACAACTTTTGTTATCTTCTCTTTTCAACCAGATTTCAGAAAACATTTTCCAAATATAAAAATGAAAACACTATACAACCAAACGCGTTTTCAAGTTCTTGAAAATGAAAACAAAAAATGTGCCAACCAAACAGGCCCTGATTTTCCTTTTCTTAATTTTCACTACTCCCTTTTCCTTGGCTTGCTTCTTGGTTAATTGAATAGCTAGGGGAACCTTGGATTAACATCACTTAGCCTCATCCTTGCACTTACCAGTTGCACTTAGTTAAAATCCATTACAAGACATGGTTGCTATCTCCCACTAACAATTTCTTAAAGTTACAGACAATGTGAAGAAAAATTTTTATAGCAAGATATTCAATATCTTTTTTCATAATATCTACGAAAGGGATTTGGTGTTGTTCATGCAAGATGTCTCCATTTTAATGTCTATCCCATAAATTCCAATTTATCATTTTCCTCTAAATATTTTCATAAAAAAGTTCTCTATAAGGTCTTCTTATATACCCATTATCTCCTATAGGGGCATTATTGGATGATTAACCCAAAGATGAAGTGAGATGCAATATTGACCTTCATAGGACCGTGTTTAGCTTTCATATAACAAATGCTGTCAACAAACACTGATTAACCATTAGCTCAACAATTACCTAGTGGAATTGAAGGAGGAGCAATTGTATTATATAAAGCATTATAGAAAACTTCAATCGCATACAACCTTCAAAGGTGCAAAGAAAGCACAGATATTGTGATCACAAGAATACCAATAAGACCATTAGGCTGTACTTGAGTACAGGTCTCGAAGTCTTGTTAAATATGTTAGTAGTACTTTGGTAGCCTTGACAATTTCTTTTATATATATAATTTTTTTTCCAATCCAAGGAAAAAGTTTGAAATGTATAAGACATTTTATCAAATAGATAAGAGGCAATGTCACATAGAAATAGAAACAAAGAGCAGAGAAGATAAAGTACCAAATTAGACTTGCAGAAGTTGTGGACAGCAAAGGCACCAACGAGAAACAAACTGACAGCCATGACAAACAACAACGCCTGCAAGAGAAAATGATAGCCTTTGCAAACCGGCAATTGAGAGTTGAAAGAACTGCTCAGTGATCACTGTTGCAAATCAGTGGCTGAAAAAAGAAGATGAAGGAAACAAAGCACCAGGTGAACATGAATCTGCCTAGTGCAGGAAGAATAAAGGGATCACGCTTCGACTATTCGATGATTCAATGTAGTTTTAGGGTTATTGCTTCATATTGGAACAGGTTTTAAGAAATAGCCTAGTGAGAGAACATCAAAGATTTCACCATTAAAATAGGAGTTATTTCAAATTAATTATAATTTGAAGGACTTAGAGGCTAAATTATTCTTGTTTTCTTACTTAACCACATGGCTAATATTTATTGGTCCATGTAGAGAGGGTTTCAAAACCCTCCATTTGGGGTAGATACCATAGAAATTCTCTCCCTTTTTCTCGCCATCTAGGTTCGGTTTCATTCACTTGTCAGAGAAGTCTTATTTTAGTGAGCCTATACTTGAACATGTGTTTAGACATTTCTTGGCATAATTATATTATATTTTTTTATTATAGATTAGATTTAGTAATAAATCTTAGAGTTGCTCCACATGTCTAAAGGCAGAATCTTGTTTTCATTGTATTGCTCTGCTTATGTATTATTATATTGTTAATAGTTTTTGCTTCATTTTCTATTGGAGGAAGTCAATAATTTGTGCTAGTAATCTTATATATAACTGCATGACATATAAATGCCTGATGATCACTGTTAGTTATATTCTTTTCATAAATTTTGGAAATGTTCAATTTTTAAGAAATACTCTGCCGAAATTTTTAGAGAGTCTTGCACTCAGATTGTATAACAGTAATCCCTCTTCAAGGGTTGACTAGGATGGACATGTTTGCCTTGGTGTCGGTCACATGTCCATTGATTTGGGTTGTGACACTATCATCTTTAATCTAACATATGGATGGATGCATAAATAACCAAAATATCTCTATATATTTAAAAGAATTCTAAAAATAAAAATAAATTATGATAGGGTATGAAAGTAAAAGTTTTTTTTGAAAAAAAAAATAAATTTCCTAAAAAAAATGGTTGCATCTTGGTGTTAAAGTTACTTACATATTATGTATAATAACAAATTGATATAATTCAGGTAGAAAACAAAATGAAAGAAAGATGAAAGTGCAAATTTTTTATTTTTAATATATAATTTAGGCAATTAGGAAAAATAATTTGTTTAAATATTTTTAAGTTTTGAAAAATTACAAAAAGGACAATTTAAAAGAATCAAACGCATATTTTTGGTATTTTGAAAAGTGTATTATGAAAACAATTTAAAGAAAGCAAAACATCTTGAATTGGATATAATAAAGAAATAAAGGACTAATTGAAAGGAAAACAAAGATGCAGGATTAAATCATGAATTTAAATTCTTTTGGTTTTATCATAACGTTGAGAAAATAAAGGGGCTAAAATATCAATTAAAATGAAACAGGAAAAACATGCAAGTTCGAAAAATTGAAGATGGGAAAGACATGGAAGTTCAAAAAATTGAAGAATCATAATATAATTTTAGGAAACATAATGGACTTGAATGCAACTTGAGAAGAGTTCATGCAAGTAACTGTTCTAACAGCAAAAGCATAAGATATGGATAATATGAACGCAATCAATCAAAAGTGCTAACCAAGCGGTTTCTTACTGACCAAAAGAGACGAATGACGCGCCAAACGGTGTCATATTGACCGAAAGGGACGAATGACTTCACCGATAATTTGTTCGTTGCCAAACAACTTTCAATTAAAAATTGGAATATATTCGATTTAATGTAAATAGGATCAACAAATTTAAGCTTGTTTGTGACTCTCACCCTCGAAGCACTTCAAATTTACTGTTTGCCCTCTGACCATCTCCTTTCCTCCCATCTTCTGGGCTGAATTAGTTAATCCATATTTATGTATGTATTATGTATATAAATCACCAAACACAGGTTTGATCTAACATATAAACGATGCATAAACACCTAAATATATTTACATATTTAACATAATTCTAAAAATAAAAATAAATTATGACATGGCATGAAAGTAAAACTATTTTTGTAATAATAAAATAAATTTCCTAAAAAAATGGTTGCACCTGGGTATTAAAGTTACTTACATATCCTGCATAATAACAAATCAATATAATTCAGTTGGAAAGCAAAATGAAAGAAAGATGAAAATGCAAATGTTTTATTTTTAATATATAATTTAGGCAATTAGGAAAAATAATTTATTTGGATATTTTTATATTTTGAAAAATGATAAAAAGGACAATTTAAAAGAATCAAACACATATTTTTGGTATTTTGAAAAGTTTTTTGTGAAAACAATATAAAGAAAGCAAAACATCTTGAATTGGATATAATAAAGAAATGAAGGACTTATTTGAAAGGAAAACAAAGATGTAGGATTAAATTGTGAATTTAAAATTTTTTGGCCTTATCATAACTTGGGGAAATAAAGGGGCTAAAATATCGATTAAAATAAAATAGGAAAGATATGCAAGTTCGAAAACTTGAAGAATCAAAACATAATTTTATAAAAAAATAATGGACCCGAATGCAATTTGAGAAGAGTTGGTGCGAGTAACTAATCGAAGAGCAAAAGCATAAGATACGAATAATAATGCATACAATCAAAAGTGCCAACCAGTGTCTTACTGACCGAAAGAGACGAGTGACTTCGCCGATAATTTGTTTGTAGCCAAACCATATCACGGGGGATTTCGAAGAAATTTCAAGTAGAAAGGGGAATATGTTCGATTAAAAGTGTGGAAAATAGAAGGGCCAAACAAATTTAAGCATGTTTGTGGCTCTCACCCTCGAATCACTTCAAATTTACCGTCCACCCAACCCAACCCCCACTATAAAGTTGAGACTTCACCCCTGCCCTTTCCCTCACAGCAATTCACATCCACCGCGGTCTCTCTCTTCCAAAAGACAAAGTGCGTCCCCGCCCTTCGTCACACAGCAGTTCACCTCTCTCATTCTCTCCACAGTAGTTCACATTCATCTCATTCTCTCTACACCCAAACACAGGGTGCACCCCAGCCCTTCCCCCCACAGTTCCCATCCACTTCGCTTCCTACCCAAATACCCATGGGAGGCGACAACAAGCAGAGCAAGTCCCGGTTCTCCAGCGTCTTCAAGCCCAAGAGGTCAACTAGCCGAGTCGTCGACTACTCGTGGGACGGCTCAGTCAAGACCTACAACGCCTCGCGCAGCGACGAGGACCGAGACCACTGGGTCGCCGATCACGACATTGACAGCAAGACTAGTATCTATATTGCCATGCGACTCGCCTCTATTAAGGACAACGACAAATAGAGGCTTTTGCAACGCCGCACGAGTTGTTTCACCACCGGTGTGCCGTGGTTCAATTGGTTCTTTGTCCTCTGACCATCTCCCTTCCTCCCGTCTTGTGGGCTGAATTACTTAATCCATATTTATATATGTATTTATGTATATAAATAACCAAACACAGGTTTAATTCATCTCCTTCGCCCTCTTTTTTCTTTCTCTGTTTTTTAGAGTGTTTGCCATGACAACCAGCTTATTAAGGAAACTGCTTGCATGGAAGAGAAATGTTAAGGACTATGTAAGGCAAGCAGGCCTGTAGTGTAAGAGCTGAGTTGATGATGCTATGGTGTGTTTGTTTGGACATTAATGAATAAGCCACTGCTTCTTCAGATTTTCCTCTTGTTATTGCTAACTTATATTCCCATGATTTTTTCCCCTGAACCCTTTTAACCTTTTAAGTTCCTTCTTTTCACATCCGTAATTTCCTTAGCAATGGAAAGTTGAAGATCTATGACGGGTACAAGGGCAAAAAGGAGGAGGAGGAGACGACGACAAATTATTTCTTTATTTGGGTGAGCAGCTGGTGAATAGTAGAAATATATATTTTGTTTTTTGTCTCTGGGCCTTTTGTTGTTATGTTCATGAGGTCCCTTTTAAATATTTAATTATCCTGGTTCCACAAGGAAATCCTTAAGCAAACCATTTTTATTGGACGATAAGAAGGGAAACATATAAACCTTTTTCTATTTGAAGTATACTGAGGTGGGTTTAGTGGAGAGAGATCCAACGCGCTTGTCAAGCAAATTAAGAAATTCTCGAAAATTCTTTTAATACATTGATTCTGGTCCGATGAGGAATCAAAAAGTTGTTCTGAATTCTAGAAAAAGACGTATGAAACAAGTGTTTTTTTAATGAACTTTATGAAAGTTGGTACGCGATGTTCACTGCTTCTTCGTAGTGAAGCCGAATAATGAGAATTAAAAAAATCGTTTTAATTAATTTTTAATTGATTAAAAAAAATGAGAACTTGAGACAGAATATTGTAGGAGAGTCTCTTCCTTTTAATCTTGTCTTCTCTAAGTACGCTTCAAATCTCCAATTGGACAAAGTTTACTCTAAACTTGTGCAAGCTTCCAATACAGGCTTCAATGGAGGATGACATGATGTGTTTATAGATGGAAAAGAAGAAGGGATAAAATAGGAAGAGCGCATGAATTTCGTATTAATTAAAACTGCCACAATGAATTATAGGGCTTTGGAGGTGTTTGAAAAGGGAGGGAAAAGGAGCCAAGATTGACTTAATCGTGGATTATTATGTAATGGTTGGACATGGATGAACTGGAATCGATTGAGCCCAAGAAAAGGTTCAGCGGCAGCTTGGATCTAATTGTTATGGACTGAAAGTCGAAAATAGGGATAGGGAAATAGATACGAAGAAAATATAAAGATTTATATGATTTAATATAATAAATTTACATCTACAAGAGATAATAATTATATCATCATAATGTTGAAATCTCTCTCTTTTTTTTTTTATAAATGAAATCTTTCTTTTCCTCGAAATACATATGTCACATGTATATTTATGAATACTTGATAAATTATGATTAACTCTTTTTTTATAATTACATTCTTTTTAAATATTTATTGTAATATTTTCTTTTAAAAAATATATAATATTTCTTAACACTAAATATGAGTGATTTGACATTGAGGGTTATTATTGTCATCTTGAAAATTTCAATCTCACGTTACCAAGATACAGAGCTGAGATGCTACATCCACCGTCAAGCATCTGTTTGCACGTTGGACTGGGCCCAGATTCAGGACAGGCCTGCTGATATTGGGCTCCGCACAGTAGAAATGGGCTGGGTTAGGATGCGCCAGCTGATCCAATTTGAGTTAACAACCTGCCATCATTGTTGGCCCCTAAGGGACTCACGAATAATATTACATTTCGTGTAGTATTTAATTTATTGTTTTTGGTACTACTAAAATATTTCTATTTCCCAAATATAGACAGACATTTCTGCAGCAACTATTCTAAGAGCAAGAGAACATGCACCATCCTTACGAACCAAAATACGGTGGCAAGGTTAGAAGGCATCTTGAAAAGATGAGTGACTTTTAGGACCACTAATAATTTGATTCTAGCCTAACAATAATATTACAGGGGAATCACAGTGAAGAAATTCAACTATTACAGAGAATATTCGCCCAAAAGCATGGAAAATAGGGTTTAACAAATTGAAGTCTGTTAGAGCAAGTTGATGGGTTACAAAGTTAAAAAATTGAAGATCATTGGGTGGTTGGGTGCAATGTTAAATATTTCATTCCTGTTTCGAATTCAAATCTTGTATATGAAAAAATCTTTTGCCCCATTATGAAATCTAAGTGAGGTCAAGTTAGATTAGTTAAAGTCAAATATATTCCCAGATATTCATAATTTCTAAAAAAAAAGTTAAAATTCAAATTTTTTTGATTAATGGATATAACTGTCACAAGAAATATATAAAAATTGAGATTTTTATATTTAATTTTATATTTAAAAAATAGGGTATAAAACACTCTCCTCCCTTTAAATTTACTTAAATAATATTTGATCTCATTTTTACCATAAAAAAATACTTTTTCCCTTAAGTGACTATTGACTAATAATTATCTAACTATTTTGTTAAAAAATAAATGAGGATAACTCAATTTCACATGTTTCACTTACTCATCTAATTAAAAATTAAAATGTTATTTGGTTAACTTTAAAAAATTAATTTTTATATTTCTTATTTTTAATTTAAAAGATCAAAAAATCTAAATTTTGATAATTTAAGTTTATTAATTTTAAATTTTTAAATACTTTTTATTTAATTATGTTTTCATTTTATTTTAGATGTTAAAATAAGAGTGGACTAAGCGTTATTTAAATTAATTTTAATCAAATAAGTAATTAAAACAGGTGAAATTAAGTTACCCTCATTTTTTTTTTAACAAAACTATTAAGTAACTATTAGTCAATAGTTAGTCAAAGAGAAAAGATATTTTTTTATCATAAAAATATAATTAAGTATCATTTAAATAAATTTAAAAGAAAAAATATATTTTTTATCCTTAAAAAATTGGAGAGTGTTTTTATCCTAAACAATAAGTACTTCCGTTACTCTTTTTTTGGGGTGGGGGGGGGGGGGGGGGGGTATTTGACGTGTTTAGTTAAACTCGTAATGATAAGCAAAAAGAAAAAAAAATTATTTGAAAAACCCATTTTTGTAAGATAATTGAAATAATTATTTGATAAATCTCAAGCTTTTTTAATTGGCTAAACACACTCCCCATGCAGACGGACGTAGAAACACCCAAATATATCTACAATTGGTATAAAAAAAGGACGGTGTATGCACCCCCCAAGTTGAGATAAAGTAATAAATTTTTTAGTATACCACAACTAGAATGGCCTACATTTAATAAGCTCAAGACTGATGCTTGCCTATTTCGGGATTTATGGCAATCCACTATCTACGAATGCCATTAAGTATGCATAATCTACTCTAGTCTTATGAATTTCTTTTCCTCCCTTTATTCCATATGAATTATAAACTATGGAAAAATGAGATCTTTTAGGATTAAATTAATAAAAATCTATCTAATCCCATGAAAGTAACTAATAATAATAGACTAATAAGAGAAGAGTGAAGTTTGACCAGTAATTTTCATTCATGGGTTTAAAGTTGGACAAATATATCATGAGTTTTAATCTTATATCTATCTAGAAACTAACTCAGTGGTTTAATGACTTTAACATCCATTATTGAGCATCAAATACTAGTATTGATGTGATTTAACAGATGTTATAACTATTAATTTAGTATTTAATAAATCAGTTTTATCATTTTTAAAGATTTATTCCACGGAAATGAAGCCTGTACCTATAAAGTCATATAAATAATTACTTACTTGTTTGGGATTAATTAAGACCACTAATTAGTTGTGAAATTCAACAAAGAATCTTGTAGCTAAAGCAGTAATTTTCTTTTAGAAATCCTTACAACCGCCGGTTAAAATTCAAATCCGACAGAAATGGTCTACATTTGAAGTCGATTAAACATTGAATTGAACCGCGAACTTGGA
Organism: Thlaspi arvense; assembly: GCA_911865555.2. Classification (NCBI taxonomy): domain Eukaryota; kingdom Viridiplantae; phylum Streptophyta; class Magnoliopsida; order Brassicales; family Brassicaceae; genus Thlaspi; species Thlaspi arvense. The sequence continues at coordinate 39,355 of CAJVSB020000437.1, read as the reverse complement.
CTAAGATTAATGTTAATGCAAGAAACCTAGTAACTTACGGAAGGTAACTGAAAATAGTTTAATGAACAGAATCATTTGGGGCACCTTGAACAGCCTAACAAACAAGAACATTTCATGCCAAGAAATGATTAATTAAACAAAAAGGGATTAGTTTAAACTAATCAACTTGAATACAGCAAGAGAGCATTGAGAAACATTCTAAAGGCGAGGATGGAATAATTAGGGTTCCGTGGATTGGAAGTATGAGTTGGGCATGTAAAGCCAACCTCTGGCTTCGACTATGGTTTCTGAGAATCATCCCAAAAGCTAGACAGCTTGCATGGGGGGTTGGTAGGGAAGAGGGGGTGTAGGCCTTTCTGCACTTGTAATGAAATAGACGGTGAGATGATTTTGTGGTGCTTATTTTACTCTTTCTTATGGAAAAGGAAAAAGAAAAAGAAAAAGAAAAGGTCTTTGTTTTGAATTTGTGAGTTTTTAAGAAAAAAAAAATCCTAGATTTTAATCATATATGTAAATGGTTTGTTTAGCAAAAAAATATTTTTTATTTTTTTAAGAAATAAAAAATGGGTTTTTTAAAAAAGAAAAACCCAAAAGAGGTTAAAAAATATAAAGAATTGGTGAAACAAACAGCCCTTAAAACTAATGGAAGAAGCCTACCGAGGGGTCAAACATGTACCCAACAGCCAATGCATGCACCCTCACAACTCGAAAAAGGCTTAAAGTTCGCTTTTGACGGTATTATCTTCTCCATTAAGTTGTTATATTATTTACGTGTATAGATACACTTCTCTGTTTCCTTTTAATAAAATACTCTCATGACAGACTTTCTAGGCTTGAAAGAGATATGAACAGTCAACAAAGATATTTGATAATACTAAATATATAAAAAGATATGCTTTCTTTATTTTTTGTAAGGTAGCATCTGATGGAGTTAGGTGTGCTGTATAATTGTTTAATTAACTCTTTTTACTTAATTAATTAGTTATTGATTTGATAAATAGTTTCTACTAACAGATTCAATGGTATAATGTAATTTTTTGTAAATTCATGGATGTTTTTATTATATCTAACATGAGCTGCTAGCCCAAGAAGGTAGTACATCTAAGGCAAATTGACTGTGAAGTAAAAAAATTCTTGACAAAAAATTATGCGAAACGGGCCCTTAGGTGCATAGCTTATTATGAAACAGCAACAGCCACCAATAGTGGCCATCACGAGATATTCCCAGTTGGATCACTGTAGATGAAAAGCAATTAATTGTTATATATTTGATTGACACACAAGTTGTGCACCATGAGAGGACAGTAAAAAATGAGGAGCAAAAGAGCAAAAAAAAAAGTCAAAAATAAAAATGAAAATCAAGTGAAATATCCCTTCGTTGTCCCCAATAAAAACCCTAATTTCCTGTGCATGATCATGCAATTTGGATTCACTGTTGCTTCCAAGAATCATTTTAGTTCATCGGAGAAGAAACTGCGGTTCTCGGAAATTCCAGTGCCTCGGGCAAGAATATTTTCCCTCGACACTCTGAACGGACTTCGAAGAACTCACTTGCTTTTCTTTTTCTTTTTATTAATTTAAATTTTTACACTGTTACCTTTCTTTTTATGATCTTAATTTCTATGACTGAATTTAAAAATTGTTTTTTTTTTCTGTGACAGAGAAAAAATTAATACTTGAAAATTTGCAATTTGTTTAGTATTTTCAAATTTCCTTTTAAAAACTATTTTTAACCAAAATGGAAACAAGAATATTTTGTATTTTTGAAAGATTCTGGAATTCTATTAAATGAGATTAATTATGAAGAAAATGAATTAGAAGAGATATCAAAACATACAAATTATTTTATTACCAGTGAAAACAGAAATAGGTTATCAGTTTATTTTATTTAATTTTAAATTTAAATAAATTTTTTTAAATTCTTAACTACTAATTTTAAAAAAAATTAAAAACAGGTTGCTAACGTCTCAAAACGGAAAGGGGACCAGGATGCCGAGCCAGATGGCATGTTTGGGGCAAACTTAGCGGTGCAAAGCGACACACGCGCTTTGGGAACGGCAAACCAAACAATAAATGACTTGTGAGCTGTCACTTCATTTCCTCCTGTCCTTCCGTATAGAGCAACGGTGTTCAACTCCTCTACGGATAATTCAACGCTGTTTAGCTCCGCGGATTCTCTACTTCAAAATAAGATATTTAAAAAAAGCCCCCGGATTCGTTACCCTTGAATCACTTCAAATTTACCTTTCGACCCCACGTCTCTATAAATCGAAGTGCACCTATCCGTTTCCCTCCGCAGCAGCCCACATCCACCTAACTCTCTCTCTACCCAAGCAGATAGTACACCCCCGCCTTCCCTCTGCAGTTCACATCCAGCTCGTTCTCTCTCTACCCAAACGCCTATGGGAGGCAACAACAGGCAGAACAAGTCCCTGTTCTCCATTTTCAACATCTTCAAGTCCAAGAGGTCGACTCGCCGAGGCGACTACTACTCGGGGGATGACTCAGTCAAGCGCTACAGGGTCTGGCCGAGCGACGAGGACCGAGACCGCTGGGTCGCCGAGTACGACATTGACCGGAAGGCCTCTGCTTACATTGCCATGCGACGTGCCGCCACTAAGATCGACGACGAATAGAGGCTTTCAAAGCCGTAATAGTTGGCTCACCACTGGTGTGCTGTTGTTCAGCTGGGTCTTCTAATTACTATTAGTTAGTGAATGTGAATTACAGAATAAATGAAGGAATGAAATAATAGCAAATACATTGTTTATATATTCTGCTCTCTGACCTGCCTTTGCTCCCATCTCGTGGGCTGAATTAGCTAATCCACACACACACACACACACACACACACGCACACATATAGTCACCAAACACAGCGCTCGATTCATCTTCTTCATCTACTCTCTCTCTCTCTCTCTCTCTTAAGTGTGTTTGCCATGAAAACCAGCTTATATTTTAAGGAAACTGCTTAAGTGGAAGAGGAACGTTAGGGACATTGTAAGGCACGCAGACCTACAGTGTAAGAGCTGAGTTGATAATGCTATGGTGTGCTTGTTTGGACATTAATGAATTAGCAAGTGCTTCTTTAGATTTTCCTCTGGCGATTGCTAACTTGTTCCCATGATTTTGCTTTTTAAAATATTGCCAAGAACCCTTCCAACTTTTTAGGTTTCCTTCTTTACGTACACTTTCCTAATTTTCTTAATTAGCAACGAAAAGTTGAAAAATCTATAATGGGTACAGAGGGGAAAACAAGGGGCAGGAGAGAGTAAAACCTGAAAAGCTAAAGCTATCATGATGTACTTTCTTCACAGTTTCCCGTGGTCCTTTTGGCGTTTTTCTGGGTATGAAGACGTCATGAAAATTCCAACACGTTAGCTTGTCCATTAAGAAAAGAAAGGGTAAACAAAGTGATTAATTAGAACATTATTAACATAAACTTAGTGAAAAACTAAAGAATTCGCATTTATCCGTGTGGGAGTCGGCCTGACAACAAGTAATTTTACTTTTTTTACATGAACATTTTATATCACCAAAAATCATAAAATTTGTTACTAATAGTACTCTCAACAAAATTAAAAAAAATATCGCTGTCAGCTTGATTGCACTATGTTTGTTGCCAAATGCTCTGGGTAATTGACATACGATTTCGTTCCCTGTATTTCTAGCATCGCGAATATTATCTCTTTTGTTGATAAAAAAAATGGGTAATTGACATACGATTTCGTTCCCTGTATTTCTAGCATCGCGAATATTATCTCTTTTGTTGATAAAAAAAATGGGTAACAATTAATTTTGTTCCAAAAAAACATTTATTTTGTGAACTAGATAGTTTGTTGCTAAATATTTCTTTGTGAAATTTGTCCCCTGTATTTAGAGATAATTTTTAATGTGATCAGTAATTAAATATTTTGTTACAAATTGTTTAGTTTCCCATCAACTTTTTTATTTGTAAAAAATTTTATACAATAAAAAAACCTTTTTCACAAGCGGGATGGGACCATCAGGGACTGGCTTTAATATCATTTACCACGGCTCTAATTCTGTCTCCCCACCATTTGATGTGGTTTAATATCATTTACCACGGCTCCATTTCTGTCTCCCCACCATTTGATGTGGGATCTATTCCTCAGGGAAAGAGTCCATTATCCTCTTATCTTCAGATACATCTTTTTGATATTTAGCATCCTACATATAACCCATTCATCCCCTTTCTCTACATCTGATGTGAGTATGTGATACAAACATCATTTTGCTACTTAAAGTATTAATGTCAACAAAATATTTTGTGCACCAATTGAGTTATCATTTGCATATAATTAATTTTGTATGTAAATAACCAATACATTTGTGTATACTAAATTTTTGTTGCCAAACATACTAGATTCAGAATAATGTGTTTTGTTGCCTAAGAAGAAGCAAAAGCTAAAAAAAAATATATTTTGTATAAAATAATACAATAATTAGGTATGTTAAATCTTTGTTGCAAGTGTATCAAAATATTTGCAATAACATATTGCGTATCAACACATATAGAGAATAAAAAATTCTGCTACTAAATATATAATGGTTAGGTACAAAATTAATTTGTATTCAAAAGAAATACTCTTTTATCAACAAAATAACTTGTTATAAATACTCTTCAATGTGTGCCAACAAATTTTTTTTCCCTAAATTGGGTATGGAGCAGAAATATTCTCTTGATAATAAAATATGTTCTATGTCACAAAAAAGTTATTGAATAACAAGTATAATTTTTTATTACTAAAACCTAACTAGTAGCAACAAATTTGTGATTGTACCTTAAAAAAATGTCACACACCTTTCATTTCTTTGTGAACGTCCTTATGAATCATGCTATAACTGTTAATATGCTCTTCCGTAGCTAAAGAGCTGTCCTTTAGTAAAAATTCGAACATGCATATTTAGCCAATTCGGGTTCCATTGCAGAGCTCCTTCGTTGTCCTTCTAGGGTTTTCAAGGCAAGAAATCTCATCCAGTTGTTAGCAACTCTCAATGATGAAAATTAATTATTTTCTCAATTTCTTAATTACCCATTTTAAAAGAAAATCCAACAAAATGATAGTGGGATTCTCTCATTCTCCCTTATTTTCATCTCTTTTTTCTCTTTGGGTGGCTTAGACTTTTAACCGTATTTGAGCAATACTAATGGGAGAAGCATAAATTGGTGGAGGAGGATCAGTATCCAGACATGGAAGAGCAAAAAGCAACATTTGCGCCTTCTTCCTTTGGCTTTTTAGTCTAGCTGCATAATTAAAGGGGTGACCATCTAAAATCGCGAAAGGACTTTTTCTTTTCATGATCACTTTTGGGTTTTCTGCCCAGCACCATGTGCTGTCATGAACTATTGATGGTTGTAAGCCCCCAAAATTCTCCCCGCACTAAGCTATTATCAGCCTTTTGGCTTTATTCAGGCTTGGCAGTAACTTACGTAAGAAGTTGTCCTATTGCCAACTGAAGAGAAAGATGTTGTAGACTCCATTTCAGAAAGGGAATGCTCAAAAAATAGTGATGCAGTCTTCACTTAACCAAGTAAATGTTTGAAAATTGTTGTTAAAAACTTGAGTTGAAATCGTTGGTTTTTTTAAATTCACTTTCTAGGCTGGTAGGCAATGGTTTGGTTGGACTTGGATGTGAGGATATTGCTTTTAGACGGGGTTTGGCAGGCTGGCGGATCTTTAGCTAGCCAGTTTTTTTAGATATCACACTTTTTTAATATAAAATAAAATGTTGGCTTTCTTTTATAAAAACTGAACAAAAAAATCACGTTTAGCCCTTTCAAAAAATTCTTAAAAAGCTTTCTAAGAAGCCTAAAAGCCCTTACAAGCATTTTTGCAAAATAAAATTGTATAAATTTCAAAAAATTGACTTTTAATGAAAAAAATAGCACGTAGACATCATTTTTTTAAGTGGCAAAAATTATACAATAATAAGAAACAAGTTATTTCTCCAAATCTTAATTTTTGTGAACTACTAGTGAGTAATATAGAAGGTTATCAATAAATTAAATTTTAATCTGAATTTAACCTGAATTCGATCTGAAACTTAAGATTTGAATTCAATTAAAATATTTGATATATCTAATATGATTATAAATATCTGTAATTTAAAATAAATTAATCAAATATGCAAATAAGTAATTCAATTCATTATGGATTTGATTCTGAAATTTAATAATATTTTTAATTAAATTAATAATTATATATATAATATTAATAAATTCAAAGTAATAAAAACTAAATTGAGAAAATTAAAAAATTTAATCACTAATATGATTGATGAAATAGAATATGAAAAACTTAAATATAGAAAAATAATTATTTTCTTGACAGATCGAATTTCTTTTTATCATATTTTGAATTGTCTATTAAATTCAAATATGATTTAATAAATATAAATTTTATAAAATTTTAAATCAGATTTATAAATGATAATAATTAATTAAATTTGAATTGATTTAATATAATAAATTTTATAAACTTTTAAATCAAATTTGAAAATGATAATAATTAATCAATTTTCAATTGATTTAATATAAATCCAAACTATTTAGGCCTAAAAGTACACGTCTGTATTATTGTTTTATGTCTCTGGAACTTTTGTTGCGTTCGTATGTCCCTTCGTAGGTATATACTTATCTTGGTCCCACAAAAAGTCCTTAAGCAAAAACCATTTTTGTTGATGAACAATCATTAAGGAAACATATATTCCTTTTTCTATTTGTAGTATATTCAAAAGGGTTTAGTGGAGAAATATCCACCGTGCTTATATTTAAAATTTTTTAATACATTGTAAACTTTATTTTAACAGAGAAAAAGATCGATTAATAAATTTCATATATATTTTATTATTTAAACGAAATTTTAAATCTAGAGATTTGAAACCTTATATATATAATCAGCAGTCCTTAATTAAAAATGTAGCTGAAAATCATATTTGTTGTGGAATATATTAATAAATATACTAATAGGATTAATCGTATGATTTATATGTGATTCAATTATTTTTTTTCTTATGTCAGTTTTTATAAATGTCCTTTTTATATATTTCAGATGAATAATATAATAATTTCTCAAATTATCATTATTATTATATTCCATATTCAAAGGAACTTCAAACTTAATTGGAGTTAACAAAACGTTTTCCGTTAATGCAAATACATTCATAATGTGAAACGGCTTTCCTCGATCTGATTTTGAGTTTTGGAGGTGCCCTTTGGCTTTGTTTTTATTATTATTATTATTATTATTATTATTTTAAAAACTGATAAGCCTAACGCACCAAGCTTGAATTTTAAATCAAAATATTTAAATTCAAAATTTTTAATAATAATTTTTAAAAAATTTATATATTACACAGAAACATACTCAAAAATTAACATGAGATAACATATTATAATTTTTATCACTTTGTGAAGTAACAAATTTGCACCGTATCCAAACAAAACAATAACATAACATAAATATGAGAATTTTTTTTTGTAATATTATTTGTAACGAGTTAAAAATCACTTATTTTAGCAATTTATTAGTTAAAAATATTTAAACTCAAATTATTCAATAATACTCTTTAAAATATATATATAATCTGATTTCGCACCCTATAAATTGACATGGTATATACTGATGAAGCCACAAATTGTTAAGAGGTGCAAAAAAATTATTATTACAAAATAATTATTTGATAAAAAGAATTTTTACCCTCCAAAAAAAAAAAAAATTAGCCCTTGTACATGTCTACATTGAAAAACTTGTATAAAAAATAAAAAACTTATAGATAAAGTTAAAATAAGTCCAAAGTTGAGGGAGTCAATTAAAAGTTTAAAATAAAAAATAACAATATTACGAGACTATTTTAAAATAATGATGAATTTTTAAGTATCAAAATGTAAAATATTTAAGTCAAAATAGTAATCGACGTGCTATTCTCCAAAATAGATTATATTTCGCCAAGTGAGCCACACATTCCATATGACTGACTGAATGGGATTGTGAATTCTATTGGTATATTTTCAAACCCTTATTTTAGTTCTCAATTTGCCATAGATTTATTTTTTAGTTTGTTGCAGACAAAATGGTCTATGTTGCATTTCTTTGATTTGCTATTTGCTACATTTCTTCAATTTCTATGTCAATAAACCCTAATTTAAAGATATTTGCAACAATTTCTCCTATTCTATTTATTTTATCTCAACTCGGTTTTGAATGGCTGATTATTTATAAAATATTTTTAAATTTTTAGATTCTTTTGTGATATGATAAAAAAATTTAGCATAAAATATTTTTGTTATTTCTTATAAAAAATTTAAAAATACTTTTTTCATGAAAAATTAAACACAATCTAGAATTACAATTTATTAACTTAAGTTTTATATATTTAACTTTTATATTCTTATCCTCCTATATTCAAATTATAAATTCGCAAATGGTAATCTGACAAATATATCACAACATGCTACAAATCTAAAAAAGATTGTTGTTTCACATTATTTTTTAAAATAATTTTCTTTAATAGCGAGAGAAAGCACTGTTATAATAAAATAATTTATAAAATTAAATCGTTAATTTAAAATATTTAAAATTTAAATTATTTAACAACAAATATTAAATATTATCGTTCAATCATGTACAATAGGATAAGTTACATTCAGAATGCCCGTTAGACATAATACATGGTGCATAGCAGGATGTTGTACATCCACGTGGCAGGAAGTATGGTACAGTAAAAGAATATCTGTAAATTTAAAAAAAATTACTTTTATAAAGATTCGATTTTAAAGGTTGTTCAATTGACTATTACTAGACCAACTATTAACAAGTCTTTCTGACTTTTCGCTAACGTAGCTCACAAGATTAGCCAGATTTGGACCCCTTTCAAATGGATTGAAATAGATAAAATTCAACTCTTTATATTAGATTAGATTATTTAAATATATTTATGTTTATATCTATTTAAATTTTTATATTAGATTAGATTATTTAAATATATTCATGTTTATATCCATTTAAAATTTAAAAAATTAAAGATAGAAAATATTAATTTTTAACTGCGAATGATTCTATTAAAAAGCTAACCGTCTGGGGATGAACCAAACATTTGGAACCTAAGTCGGGATTCGACCTGGGTAGCCTTTACATTGCCATGAAGCGTATATGTTGGTGAAAACAATGGCTATCCTTCATCTTGGCTGATTCTTGTCCAGGTAACTTGAAACTAACTGAGTTCAAAATGATCCCTTCGGCTATGAATGTGCTTCAGTTGCCACGGAGAATCATCATGTAAAAAGCCCAATTTATGGGTGGTGCTTCTTCTTCCTTTGAAGTCTAAAAGGGATTCTCTTAACTTTTTGGGAAAAGAAATACCAATTCTACACCGTACAACTTCAGCTTCATCTCGTTGTAAGAGCATGTGAATTAATTTAGAGTAAAAATTGAAAAGAAAATTAAAGCTTTCACTCGGGAATTAAGAATCAATTCTGTATAGTTTTGGTAAAAACTAAAGAGAACTACTAAAATTTGGGCCAGCGGGCCGAAACAGTAGCAATGGGCTGGGTGAGGATGGGCCAGCTGCTTCAATTTGTGTAAACAACCAGTTATGATTGTTGGGCCACGCAGGATTGAGCGACTCGAATTAAATCAATTAAATTATAATTTAATTTGATTTAGTTAATTTTGAAGTTTTTTTTATATACTTTATTTTGAAATTTAAAATATCAATAAATTATATAAATTAAATTAAATTTTATAACTTATATATATAATAACAAATTTATATATATATTTTTATATGTATTATTTGACTACTTTTTATTTTTTTAATAACTCATTTTTTTACTAGAGAGTAATTTTTCTTAATGTAAATCAAAATTTGTTATATTATATAAATATATTTATTATATAGTATGTAGTTATTATAATTAGTTGATTAGTAATGGATTTGTTTGATTAAACATATTTAAAAAAATTTTAGTCATCTGAATTTAAAAAAAATTTGTTAAAATTTTTATAAAAATAATAAATTTAATTTATTTATTTTTACAAATCACAAAATATAATTTAAAACTAAACTAAACTAAATTAAGTTATATCAAATTATTATAAATGCACTTTACTTTATGAATAGTAAAGTGCATTTCGTGCGGATCACGTCGTAGTTAATTTTTTATTTTTGGTACTGCTAAAGATAATTTTATTTTCCAAATATATACAGACAATCCATACCAATAATTATTATAAAAACGAAAGAACATGCACACATTCAAAAGAATAACCAAACGGTCCACTACTGGAAACACAGTCGTGAGGTTAGAAGGCATAACGAATGACTTTTACGACCACCAATAATTTGTGTTTCACCTAACAGTAATGTTATGGAAAGGTTGCAGTCAAGAAATTCAACAAATACCAGGAATATTAGGTCAAAAGTAGGAAAAATAGGGTTAATAGGTTAGAATTCAACGTTGTTTGATTTGTGGATATAATTGTTTATAAAAAATATATAAAAACCCGGATTTCTATTTTATCATATATATATATATATATTCTTTTATTAATTTCTTTTTGTGTTTGACGTCCTTAATTTATTTTATAAATAAAAATATTAAAAAATTCAAAAATGTCTATTTTTTATAAGATAATTAAAACAACTTTGATAAATTTTATTTTTTTGATTGAATTAAACACACCCTTCATATAGTGTCAGAGACAAATAAAATAAAATCATAGGAGAGACATGAAAGTTATGATATAGAGTTAGAGTTGAAATCATATTAGATATGATTGACATTATCTCTATATTAATATAAATAAGTAAGTTAGGTCAAGGTTAGACATTGAGAATATTTTGATTATTTTGTCTTTGTGCTTTAACTTGGCTTTTTGCCTTGAATGTGGGAAAATATCTCATTGGGCAACATTAGCTTTTCAGCATCGACACCTACCTGTTTAATTTAATTATTTATTTAATATCATTTTTACTTTAACAAAATGGTCCAATGCTTATTCTTGTAAATAACTAATATGAGAATGAAAGCTTGAGTTGAAGCATTAGAGAAGATGGTACACGCTCTTGAAACAAAATTCAATGCTCACAACGACAACATCAGCAATCATTTTGCCGTATGGAGCCTCTTGTGTCCAACTTCTCAAAAAGTTTACCAATTGCTATAAGTTTGTTAAGGATGTCGACAACACCATCAGAACACATAGTAAACATTGCTCCACCTATAGTTAATCATTCCTCTCCACTATTGTAAGCAATTGTCTCTACATCTTGTCCAATTCTTAGATAATTGATTCCCTCACAAAATGTGCAACTGTCATCTTATGATAGTACAAATCTGGAGGCAATATTGTCCAAAGGCAGCGTCACTCTGATTCCTCTAGTGTTCCCAGATGGTGGGTGGACCGTGGCTTCACAATTGTTTCTCACAACACAGTCGCACTCATAAGTGCTAGTAATCAACACAAATTATGGCATTCAACCTCTATTTTGCGTTGGTTTTCCAACCATGAATATTGAAAATTCTATAGCACAAGCTTGTTCTCCATGAGTTTCACTTCACATCTACTAGTGGTCATTTTTACCTTAATCATAAGGTAATTTTTTTAATTGATTGGTATTGTTAAAAATAAATATTGTAAAAATATGTGAAGTAAAATATTTTGATTATTTCAATTTTTTGCTCGGATTCAGCATTTTAGTTAGGATTCATGAGGATATCTCATTAAACTGTGTTAATATCTATCCATTTAATTTAATTGTTTATTTATGTAATAACTCATATCTTATTTGGGGGGCCAAGTGAACAAAATAAAACTTGTGGGCTGAATTGGAAAAAAAAAAAATCTGGCCAAAGTTGGCCGAACAACCTAGAATAAAACGAATTGCTCAAATAGGAGCTTAACAGCTCAAATTAATTGTATGACTCGATATATAGGAAAGAGATGAATCTGGAAAGTGTTCAATGGAGAAAATTAGTGAGAGGAGAGGGAGAGAAGCCGGTGAAGAGCCTCGCGGCACCCGTCAGAGGAAAGCTTGAAATTCTTGGTTGTTTGCTCAAAGTTCTTTGATTAATTGTTGTTACGGAGCTTGGGAATCCTTAAATTTGAGTTTGAGAGCTTCAAAATTAGTGGTAAGTGGTTTAGTTTAAGTTTCAAGCTCAGGGGGTCCAGGTTTAATAGTGCAGAAACCGGGTGTTCCGCCCGGGTTTCCGGGCGGAAGGGACAGACTTGGACAGTGTCCGAGTCTGACCAAGGGTTGACCGGTCTGGTCCAGCCCTGTTAGGCTGGGACCGGCCGGTTGAGGGGGTTTTTGAACCCTGATCCGGGAACCAAAATCGGTTCCCAGTTCAAGAGAGGTTGAAGGACCATTTGAGGCTGGTTTTCGGCATTGAACCGCCCTCGTTCAGGGAGTTTTAGATAGAAAAGTGGCTAAATCGGCCGGTTTTTGAGAAATTAAGGCTGGTTCAGGGGTTTAGGGCCCTAGTTCAATGGATTTTCTCGGGAATCTAGGCCGGTTTAGTCCAGTTCTCTGTAGTTGGGGACTGGTCCTTCATGGGTTAGAAAGGATAGAACCCGGTTCACCTCGGTTTAGGTGGATTTGAGCTCGGTTTGGCTCAGCTTGGTCCGGGTTGTGATAGTTTAAGGTTAGTTTAGCTCGGTCTTGAGATTTGGGAATCCGATTCGAGCTCGGTTCATGTATTTGGGATCTGGTTCATTTGGTTTACGAAGTTCGTTGATAATGGAATGTAGCATTAGTTTAGGTATAAATTGAGTAAATTAGTGGCATTACGAGAGGGGGTCTCGGGATGCATGTCAGGGGGCGGGGGCGGTCGAGGGTCTAGATCTTAGGCCACTTTTGATAATTTGGCTTTTTAGAAATAAATTCTGATTTTTGGTTCTGACATACATGTTGTTGATTGTAGATATTCCGGAGAAAGTACGCATTGGTCTTAGAGCCGTCTGTCTAAGTTTCAGCATTTTATTTTGATGTGCTCGATGAGTGACAGTACTCTCTGTACATGTGTTTGCATTCTGATTTTTTGTTAATATCTGTGTTTTGATTTCTGAACTATGTTATTATTTTCGGAGCATGTATCTATCTGTTTTAGAGTATGATAAGCTTGCAATTATTTCTGTAATCATTATATGTGTTAATTGTTAATTAAATTTGTCATGAATTTGAATGTGATTCTGAATTTCTGGTTCTGACTTTGGTTCTGATCATGGGTGCCAGGGACTCGGCCACCAAACGTTTGGTCGCTGTATCATGCGAGAAGTGCCCTGAGTCCTACGATTGGCCACTGTAGCGTGTGAAGAGTGTCCTGGGCCCAATGATGTGATATGTGTGATTCTGATTCTAATATGTGGTTCTGGTTTTGGCTCTGGTTCTGATCAAGGGAGCTAGGGACTCGGCCATCGAACAGTTGGTCGCTATAGCGTGCAGGGAGTGCCCTGAGTCCGTACAAACTGGGTGCCGTGGCATGCGAGGAGTGCTTTAGGCCCAAGGATGTGATAAGTGTGATTCTGGTTATAGTTCTGGCTCTGATTCTGACACGATATCACAATGCGACATATGTGACATGTGGTTCTGATTTTGATTCTGGGACATGTCACGCCCCGATCCCGGGCACTAGGGCCCATCGACCCTAGTCAGCCTCAAGACCATCTCACATGATTCAAACTATCATATCATATGAGTAATATAAAGTATGTCATACAAACTCAATCCTCAAATACAAACCAGAATCCTATTTGAGAATAACAAAGGAGTCTCTAGAGTACAAAATAGTAACATAATAAAATATGCCTGTACATCGATCGAATTCCGAAGCTCAAGACAAATCTTCACGACTGGAATACGAGCAGTGAACCTAATCTGGAATGATAATAAAAGGGTGAGTCGCGAAACTGAGCGAGTACAGATGATACCTAGTCTATGCATGTTGGGATATGTATCACGCTACAAGTACAAAATCATACATACACATATAAACAGTGAGCAGTAATCAAAACACATATGTGAGGTATCAAGGTAATCAATCATCACATCGCATCAATCACAGGGCCAATGTACTCCCCGCACGCTACGATAGCACACCGTCCACCGGCTGAGCCCTTAGTCACACAACTCATCTCATCGCCGGGCCAAGGTATTTCCCGTACGCTACGGTCCACCGTCCGTCGGCTGAGTTTGCAATCCCGTACATATGACATCATTGGGCTAGTATACTCATCGCACGCTACAGTAGCATACCGTCCGCCGGCTGAGCCCTTAGCCACATAACTCATCTCATCGTCAGGCCAAGGTACTCCTCGTTCGCTATGGTCCACTGTCTGTTGGCTGAGCCTGCCATCCCAATACAACCTAACAATGCGTAACATGTCTGCGGCCTTTGCCGCCTACAGTCCCTACTGCCTCATCTTAGACCCAGGGCCCTCGCACTATATGCCACAGCATCGCTGTCCTCTAGTCGAGCGACCTGGCGTCCCCAAAACACATCTCACAATGCCAACCTCATGTATAAGTCAAAAACAGGTATACATACTCATATACAGTTTACATCTCAAAAGCCAGTATTACAAACCAATATATCTCACTGACAATTCATAAAACATATAACACATATCCCGAGTATAATATAGTCAAAATATAGTTTCCAAACCACAAAATCATCATGTCAGAAAATCACAGTATGAAAGCACAGGCATAGAAAGGGTATCATCACTCACAGTACAGGAATCAAGTCAATAGAGAAGTCCCGAGTCACCCTCACCCGACTCACTGGTCTAGGTGTACCTCCTCAGTCGTATTTGTAGTCAAAATCATACAAAACCATCACCAAAACTAAAATCAACATAAGAAATGGGCTCAGTAGCCCGAACCAGCTCAAATCCCATCCCAGGACCCTTGGCACACATCCCAAGGTGCCAAAACCCATCACGAGACTCACGTATTTCACTAATACAGTCAATTTCCACTCAACAATCCTTAACAATGGTGAACCAGTCCTTAAAATCTCGAACCATAATAAACCGATCACTAAAAACCCTTGAACTGGCCTAAATGGACCTAAAACTACCTCATCCCGAACTCGTTTGGCCACGAAACCCTCAAAATCAAATCCAGAAGGCCCAAAAACCCTTGGAACTACTATGAACCGGTCAAAAATGAGCCAAAATAAAACTGAACCGGCCAATTTATCATTAATTTTCCTTGAACTGGGCCGGTTCAATCAAAAACACTAAATTTCTGGTCAAACTGGACCTCCCTGAACCAACTCGGTTCAGTAGGTCTTTTCTCCCTGATTCCAGAACCGGTTCAACTTCCAAATTCCGAGGTCATTTGACCACTGAACTGGCCAGTCAAAGCCATTGGCCGGTTCAATCAACTTTTCTTTTCTTTTTTTTTTTTTTAAAGCTGAGCTGGCTCGGCTTGTAGCCGGATTGCCCCTGGCTTTGCTTGGAGCCAGCTCGGGCTGCCGCCCGCAACATCATTTCTTTTTTTAAAAGAACACAGGCTGGCCTGCGGCTTCCAGTCTGCGGGCCGCTTAGCGGGCTTGTCTGGGCCCAATGGCCCGAACAGCTTGTGGCCCGGATGGGCTACAGCCCAGACGGGCTTGCAACCTGCACAAGGGACCCGGATCATTCGGGTCCCGCCCAGTTCACCCGGAATTTCCGGGTTTAACAAACCCGGTTCACAGAACTGGGTTTGTAACTTCTGAAAATCAAAAATAAATTATAAAAAATCGAAATAAAATAGAAAAACCCACTTACCTTATCAATCCACACCCGAAATTGGTAGATTTGAGCAGAACGAGTCGAACTACACCCAATAATCGAATTAAAAACTAATAAATCATCAAAATTTTTTCAAAATTTCCTCACAAATCACGGACGAACCTGTTTGTAGAAAACTCTCAATTTCTCTCTCTAAACTCACTCGAATTCTAAAATTGAGAGAGGGCTTTCACTCCTCTCTTAAATACGCACGCGACAGTGTGAACAAATCACCGAAAACTTCAACCATCGTGGCGAATTCGGCGTTAAAAGCTTCAGCCACCGATTTGGACGAAAATTTGTGCTTTTTTTAGATCTAGTCCTCAATTTTTGTTTTTCTTCAATTCAGTCTTTGACAAATTTCAATGAAATCCCATACTTTCCAGAATTCCCAAATCAACCCCCAAACTTCTAATATTCCCAAATTAAGCCCCCAAATTTCTAATTTTCACAATTAAGCCCCTGATTATTAATTTAATTAATTATTATTTATTTAAAATTTGGGTTATTACAGGACACCAGGGGCTCTGCCGTCGGGCAGCTGGGCACTGTCGCACAGAAAGCACTCTAGGTCCACCTGTGACTCTGATTTTGATATAGGACGCCAAGGGCCCTGAGTCTGTACGGTTGGCCCCGGACTATGCGGGGAGTGCCCTGAGTCCGGACGGTTGGCCGCCGTAGCGTGCGGGAAGTGCCCTGGGTCCACATGTGACTCTAGTTCTGATATGTGATATGTGATGTGTGACTCCGATTCTGATTTGGGATGCCAGGGGCTCAGCCGGTGGACGGTTGGCCGCTGTACTGTGCGGGGAGTGCCCTGAGTCCAGACAGTTGGCCGCTGTCACGTGCGGGAAGTGCCCTGGATCTATCTGTGGCTCTGATTCTAATATGTGTTATGTGTTATATTCTGATACTCTAATTTATTTCTGATTCTCCGATTATAACTGTGCATATGAAACTACATGTATTAGCTAAAGTAATGTGACTTTTGCAAACCGTGTTGTTACTTGCGTGATACATGTGTTTGGATGATTTCAATTCCTGTCCTAGTATGTCTAGATAGTACTGTCATTCACTGAGTTTTATACTCACCACTTTTTCTCTACCTTCTAGTTTCCAGCTTTATTTGGCAGCGGTAGCTTCTACATCAATTCCGTTACAACTGTATTGATTTTTGTACGGGCACTTTCTGTACACTTACCTTTTTGTACTTTAGACGCTCCATATATAGTTCAGATGTGTTATGTTATGTATATTGATAGTTTTCTGATAATATGTATTATCTGTTTCGTTCTAGTCAGATGCTTACTAGGGTTGGTACGCCAATCCCAGTGCCGATCATGTGCCCGGGTTGGGGTGTAACAATTTACTACTTGTAACACCTTATCTAAAAAAAAACAGGGGTAGAAACCCTAGCCACAGCCTCTTTTTCTTTTCCTTTTTCTTCTTCTCGCACGACATGTGGGCTGACTATATTCAACGGCTGACATCTTCGCCTCCGGTGCAGCAGTCCACCATTTTTGGTCCTTTCCCCAATAATGAACCCTTCTTTTGTCCAGATCTGACCAATTATGAGGCCTTCTACTCACATGCCCTCTTTCTTTTCTCTTTCCTTCTACCAATCATACCTTAAGAGCAAGTCTCTTTCTTCCCTACTCAGCCATGCACACCATTTACCCAGTTGCCTGAAAATAGGCCACCTTGGATCACCGCCGCTCACCTTTTGCTGACAATTTTTATCTCTAAGCTTGATACGGCTTGTAAAGTAAGTCTTTTCTCCCTCTCACGTATCAGATACATGTGTATGTCGTAGATATGTCAAGCGAGATGAAGCTCATGGTGTTGCACCTTTTTTATTAGGATGCTATTAGGTTGATTGCTAACAACCAAGGCTCCCTTATTCTAGCTATCTATGTTCACCCTTAGTCGCAGAAGACAACGATCTCTCTCTCTAATCACTCTAGTCCTGAAACCTCCTTCATTGTGGTTTGTTGTTTTAGCTGGTTGTTCATAGTTGCAATTGACACCTTTGCTGCTTTGAACTCGAAAGTTGGTCCGCGTGTCACAAGTTTTCCCCCTTTGCTTTTCTCAAGTCATTGTAGGCAGAATACCCTCTTCTCCTTCTCAATAAATTTCAATTGTAGAAACCTTTTTGCATGTCCCTATTCATCAAGGTATATCCCTTTAGCCGCCCACTGAGTTTTTTGTAGCTTTGATTAACAGGGTGGTTTTCTTGTGGATCTTGCTATTAAGTTCGTCTTAATAGCTTACTTATGTTGTTAAATCCCTTGGAGGCCCTCATGTGATATGTTAGCTCCATACTATCGTAGAAGCTTGGAACAATTAACATGGTATTTTGTGAATGATAATACTTATTCTCAATATATGTTTTTGTTATGGCCTTTTTAATTGAATTATGTATACGTTGTTTTCAAATGTGAATCACGCCATTTGATTTTAAACAACTTTATATACTTCAATATGATTATTCAATATAATTGTGTTGGCATGAATTATTGAAAAAAGAGTTTATAAATGTAAGACAAGTGTCTTGAATGTCTACATCTTTAAACCCTTACTATATCTTGAGCTTTTTATATTTTCTGTTATTGTTTTATGCATATTAACTTATTTACAACAAAAATTTTTGCATGAGTGTACATATATTTTTGATTGGAAGTGAATGATGAACTAAACAAGCTTATTATAGCAATAAGATTCCGTTAAGTTACATTTCTCTGTTTCTTTTTAATAAAATAGTCTCACAAAAGACTCTCAAGGCTTGAAAGAGATATGAACAATCAATAAAGATATTTGATAATACTTCGTATTTAAAAAGATATGCTTTCTTTATTTTTGTAAGGTAGCATCTGATGGAGTTAGGTGCACTATATAATTGTTTAATTAACTCATTTTACTTAATTAATTAGGTATTGATTTGATAAGTAGTTCTACTAACAGATTCAATGGCATAATGTAATTTCTTGTAAATTCATGGATGTTTTTATTACATCTAAGGAGAGTGAGAGAATTTTGAATTGAATTGTCAATGTGTTTTGCATGGTTTACATGCTAAAGGGTGGTTGATTAGTCTCCTATCAAACTATTAATTAATGAAAGTTTAATTTGAGTTTGGAAATAGAAAGTTTAGATTTCTTCAATAATGAAGTAAGAAGTCAGGGCACGTCTACAATACCAATCCAAGTTGTTGTGCCCCTTTCATAACCATTTTAAGACAATGTTTGGATGGTAGTGGGATGTTTGGCAAAGCCGAAATGCCAAACAACAATTGTATATCCCATTATTCCACATGTTATGAACACCTTCATTGAACCAAGGAGGTAGTACATTTTTTCCTCAAGTGGGCTAGCAGCTCACATATAACTGATCGAAACTAAGAAAAATGAAAATGAAAATCTAAGGCAAAATGATCTCTGCAGTAAAAAAATTCTTCACAAAAAATTATGGCAAACAAGCCCTTAGCTACATAGCTTATTATGAACCAGCAACAGCCACCATTAGTGGACATCACGTGATATTCCCAGTTGGATCACTGTAGATGAAAAGCAACTAATTGTTATGTATTTGATTAACACCCAAGTTGTGCACCATGAGAGGACAGTAAAAAAATCAAGAGCGGCAAAAAATAGTCCAAAATAAAAATGAAAATCAAGTAAAATATCCCTTCGTGTCCCCAATAAAACCCTAATTTCCTGTGCATGAGCATGCAATTTGGATTCACGGTTGCTTCCAAGGGTCATTTTCGTTCATCGGAGAAGAAACTGCGGTACTGGGGAATTCCAGTGTCTCGGGCAAGAATATTTTCCCTCGGCACTCTGAATGGACTTCGAAGAACTCGCTTGCTTTTCCTTTTCTTTTTATTAATTTAAATATTTTCACCGTTACATTTTCTTTTTATGATCTTAATTTCTATGACTGAATTTCAAAAATTGTTTTTTTTTGTGACAGAGAAAAAAATAATAGTTGAAAATTAGCAATTTTTTTTATAATTTCAGAATTTCCTTTTAAAAACTATTTTTAACCAAAATGGAAACAAGAATATTTTGTATTTTTGAAAGATGCTGAAATTTAATTAAATGAGATTAATTACAAATAAAATAAATTCGAAGAGATATTAAATCAAACAAATTATTTTCTTACCAGTGAAAACAGAAATAGGTTATCAGTTTGTTTTATTTAATTTTAAATTCTTAACTTCTAATTTTTTTAAAAATTAAAAAAAGTTTAGTAACGTCCTAAAAACGGAAAGGAGACAAGGATGCCGAGTCAAATGACATGTTTGGGGCAAATGTAGCGGTGCAAAGCGACACAAGCGCTTTGTGAATGGCAAACCAAACAATAAATGACCTGTGAGTTGTCACTTCATTTCATCCCGTCCATCCGTCTAAATCAACGGTGTTCAACTCCTCTACGAATAATTCAACGCTCTTCAGCTCCCCGGATTCTCTACTGCAAAATAAGATATTTAAAAAACGCCCCCGAATCACTTCAAAATTATCTTTCCACCCCCACCTCTCTATAAATCGAAGTGCACCTCTCTCCTTCCCTCTACAGCAGCCCACATCCACCTAATTCTCTCTCTACCCAAGCAAATAGTGCACCCCCGCCTTCCCTCTGCAGTTCACATCCACATCGTTCTCTCTCTTCCCAAACACAAAGTGCGTCCCCACCCTTTGTCACACAGTAGTTCACATTCATCTCATTCTCTCTACACCCAAACACAGGGTGCACCCCAGCCCTTCCCCCCCACAGTTCCCATCCACTTCGCTTCCTACCCAAATACCCATGGGAGGCGACAACAAGCAGAGCAAGTCTCGGTTCTCCAGCGTCTTCAAGCCCAAGAGGTCAACTAGCCGAGTCGTCGACTACTCGTGGGACGGCTCAGTCAAGACCTACAAGGCCTGGCGCAGCGACGAGGACCGAGACCACTGGGTCGCCGATCACGACATTGACAGAAAGACTAGTGACTATATTGCCATGCGACTCGCCTCTATTAACGACAACGACAAATAGAGGCTTTTGCAACGCCGCACGAGTTGTTTCACCACCGGTGTGCCGTGGTTCAATTGGTTCTTTGTCCTCTGACCATCTCCCTTCCTCCCGTCTTGTGGGCTGAATTACTTAATCCATATTTATATATGTATTTATGTATATAAATAACCAAACACAGGTTTGATTCATCTCCTTCGCCCTTTTTTTTTCTTTCTCTGTTTTTTAGCGTGTTTGCCATGGCAACCAGCTTATTAAGGAAACTGCTTGCATGGAAGAGAAATGTTAAGGACTATGTAAGGCAAGCAGGCCTGTAGTGTAAGAGCTGAGTTGATGATACTATGGTGTGTTTGTTTGGACATTAATGAATAAGCACTGCTTCTTCAGATTTTCCTCTTGTTATTGCTAACTTATATTCCCATGATTTTTTTCCCCTGAACGCTTTTTACCTTTTAAGTTCCTTCTTTTCACATCCGTAATTTCCTTAGCAATAGAAAGTTGAAGATCTATGAAGGGTACAAGGGCAAAAAGGAGGCGGAGGAGGAGGAGGACAAATTATTTCTTTATTCTGGTGAGCAGCTGGTGCATAGTAGAAATATATATTTTGTTTTTTGTCTATGGGCCTTTTGTTGTTGTGTTCATACGGCCCCTTTTAAGTATTTAATTATCCTGGTTCCACAAGAAAATCCTTGAGCAAACCATTTTTATTGGACGATAATAAGGGAAACACGTAATCCTCTTTCTATATGAAGTATACTGAGGTGGGTTTAGTGGAGAGATATCCAACGTGCTTGTTAAGCAAATTAAGAAATTCTAGATATATTTAAAAATTCTTTTAATATGTTGATTCTGGTCCGATAAGAAATCAAAAAGCTGTTCTGAATTCTAGAAAAAGTCGTATGAAACAAGTGTTTTTTACTGAACTTTATGAAAGTTGGTACACGATGTTCAGTGCTTCTTCGCAGTGAAGCCGAAAAATGAGAATTAAAAAAATCATTTTAATTAATTTAAATTAATTAATTTTTAATTGATTAAAAAAATTGAGAACTTAAGACAGAATATTGTAGGAGAGTTTCTTCCTTTTAATTTTGTCTTCTCCAAGTATGCATCTCCAATCCGACAAAGTTTACTCTAAACTTGTGCAAGCTTCCAATACAGGCTTCAATGGAGGATGACATGATGTGTTTATAGATGGAAAAGAAGAAGGGATAAAATGGGAAGAGCGCGTGAATTTCGTATTAATTAAAACTGCCACAAGGAATTATAAGGCTTTGGAGGTGTTTGAAAAGGGAGGGAAAAGGAGCCAAAATTGACGTAATCGTGGATTATTATGTAATGGTTGGACATGGATGAACTGGAATCGATTGAGCCCAAGAAAAGGTTCAGGAGCAGCTTGGATCTAAATGTTAAGGATTGAAAGTTGAAACTAGGGATAGAAAATAGATAGAAACAAAATATAAAGATTTATGTGGTTTAATATAATCAACTTGCATCACAAGAGATAATAATTATATTGAAATCTCTCTCTCTTTTTTTTTTTTTTTTTTTTTTTTGTTATCCCGACTTTTTTTTTTATTTTTTTGTTACCCCGACCTAGTGGTTTTGATTGTTAAAAAAATAAAAAACTGTTTGGCATTCCCTAAAATAATTGGAAACATGAAGAATAATGGGACACGTGGCCTATTAATGTGCTGCCATTCTGGCACATCAATCTCATGTTACCAAGGATACGAGCTGGGATGCTACATCCACCGCCAAGAATCTGTTTGCACGTTGGACTGGGCCCAGAATCAGGACAGGCCTACTGATATTGGGCTCAGCAGAGTAGAAATGGGCTGGGTTAGGATGCGCCAGCTGATCCAATTTGAGTTGTTACCTGCCGTCATTGTTGGTCCCTAAGGGACTCACGAGTAATATTGCATTTCGTGTAGTATTTAATTTATTCTTTTTGCTGCTACTAAAAATATTTCTATTTTCCAAATATAGACAGACATTTCTTGCCAGCAACTATTCTAAGAGCAAGAGAACATGCACCATCCTTACCAACCAAAATACGGTGGCAAGGTTAGAAGGCATCTTGAAAAGATGAGTGACTTTTAGGACCGCTAATAATTTGATTCTAGCCTAACAATAATATCATAGGGGAATCACAGTGCAGAAATTCAACCATTACAGAGAATATTCGGCCAAAAGCATGAAAAATAGGGTTTAACAAATTGAAGTCTGTTACAGAAAGTTGATGGGTTACAAAGTTAAAAAATTGAAGATCAATGGGTGGTTGGGTGCAGTGTTAAATATTTCATTCATATTTTGAATTCAAATCTTATATATGAAAAAATCTTTTGCCCCATTATGAACTCTAAGTTAGGTCAAGTTAGATTAGTTAAAGTCAAATATGTTTCTAGATATTCATAATTTCTAAAAAAAAAGTTAAAATTCAAATATTTTTTGATTAATGGATTTAACTATCACAAGAAATATATAAAAATTGAGATTTTTATATTTAAAAAATAGGATATAAAATACTCTCCTTCCTTTAAATTTACTTAAATAATATTCAATCTCATTTTTATCGTAAAAAAATATCTTTTTCTCTTAACTGACTGTTGATTAATAGTTATCTAACTATTTTGTTAAAAAATAAATGAGGATAACTCAATTTCACACATTTCGCTTACTCATCAGTTTAAAAATTAAAATATTATTTGGTTCACTTTAAAAAGTTATTTTTTATATTTCTTATTTTTAATTTAAAAGATCAAAAAATCTAAAATTTGATAATTTAAGTTTATTAAATTTAAATTTTTAAATAATTTTTATTTAATTATGTTTTCGTTTTATTTTAGATGTTAAAATAAAAGTGGACTAAGCGTTATTTAAATTAATTTTTAATCAGATAAATAATCAAATCAGGTGAAATTAAGTTACCATAATCTCTTTTTTAACAAAACTATTAAGTAATTACTAGTCAACAGTTAGTTAAAGACACTACAAGAAAATGACGAATTAGCAACGAAATTTACCAACGCAAGAGATTTTCGTCAGAATACAAACAATATTTCCAACGCATAAAGGCGTCGGTAATTTACTGACGCAACATCGACGCAAAAAAGGCGTCAAACTTTTACCAACGAAAAATTTTTATCGGTAATTTTTTGGTTAAATATTACTGACGAGGAATAGTGCGTCAGTAATAAATAAAAAAAGAAATAAAATATTATTGACGCAAATATTACGTCGGTACCTTCAAAAAATAATTAGTATAAAATGAATTCTCAAAAAATTAAAATTACTGACGCAAAATTTGCGTCGGTAATTAAGCATCGTCTTACCGACACAATGTTTTGTGTCGATAATTTGAAAAAAAAATAATTATTTAATTTACCAACACATATTCATCAGTAATTTGAATTCCATGCATCGGTAATGGGCGACCTCGCGCTTTTCAAGGCACATGAACAGAGGAGTTACCAATGCACATTACCGACGCAATGCGTCGGTAACTCCCCCTATATATCAACCATCGCCTGGCCCCCCGGTTCCATCTCCAACTCTTTGTTCTCTTTCCCGTTTCTCTCTCTTCTTTCTCTGTTTTTTGCTCCGCTACTGCACCGCGCCACACCGCACTGGTACGATTTGTCTCTCCCATTTATTTAAATTTACACACTACATGCAATAGTTATGTACATATATATATATATACATGCTTATATACATGCACGCTTAGTTCTTTACCGTTTATTTTTGATGGTTTTATGTTTTTATTTATTTTTTTTATTTTTAAAGGACAGAATGGCCGGCCCAATGACTGGGCCGACCCTACCCGGCCGGGGCAGCGTAGTCAGCTAGGCAAGCCCAGCGACTGGGCCGGCTTGGCCCAGTGATTGGGCTTGCTCGGCTGGCCCAGTCCATTTGTTTTTTTAAAATATTTTAAAATTAAATATTTAAAATATTTTAAAATATCCAATAAATAATATTAATTTAAAATATTATTTTAAAAAATAAAATATTAATATAAAATATTATTAACAAAACCCAATAAATAATATAAATTTAAACTATTTTTTAATAAAATAAAATATTACTTTAAAATATTGTTAACAAAGCCCAATAAACTATTATTAATAAAATAAGATATGAATTTAAAATATTATTAACAAAGTCCACTAGAGAGTATTAATTTAAAATATGGAATGTAAATTTAAACTATTATTTTAAAAAATAAAATATTAATGTAAAATATTATTTACAAAATCTAATAAATAGTATTAATTTAAACTATTTTTTAATAAAATAAAATATGAATTTAAAATATTATTAACAAATCCAATATAATAGTATTAATTTAAACTATTATGTGAAAAAATAAAATATTTATTTAAAATATTATTAACAAAGGCCCAATAAATAGTATTAATTTAAACTATTATTAAATAAAATAAAATATTAATTTAAAATATTGTTAATGAAGCCCAATAAACTATTATTAACAAAATAAAATTTAACAAATCCACTAGAGAGTATTAATTTAAACTATTATTTTAAAAAATAAAATATGAGTTTAAAATATTATTAACAAATGCAAAATAATAGTATTAATTTAAACTATTATGTAAAAAAATAAAATATTTATTTAAAATATTATTAACAAAGGCCCAATAAATAGTATTAATTTAACTATTATTTAGAAAAATAAAATAGTAATTTAAAATATTATAACATATTTTTTAAACAAATAAAATAAACTAATGAAATAAAATGTTATGAGAATATTGTTTAATAAAGTATTTTAAAAAATTATGCTAGTTTAACACATTAAAATTATATAAATAATTGAAATAATATTTTAATTATTCATTTAATGACACTTGAAATATATTTTAAAATATTAATTAATAAATATTATAACAAAAAATTTAATGAATTAAAAGTTAAAATTAAAAATATTATTTAATCATTAAAGAAATATCTTGAAAGTAATATTTAATAAGACTTATAACTATTGTAAATCAAGGTAAATGACATAAATTTAGATTAATCATAAATTTTTAGAAATGTGTTGTATTTAAGTAGTTATATATTTAATTGGATCAAGAACAACTGACAGTAGATGATCAATACGAAAATGAAGATAAGGAGGAAGAATTTATTGAATACGATAATGACACCGAACCATCAGGAAATTATGAGAAAGAAGACGAGGAGGATGAAAAGATGGCGAATGAGAATGATCAAAGTTGTTCAGATTGAATTGTTGTATTTTTGTTTTGTATGTTTTGCGATAATGAATTTTCTACTATATTTTTGAGTAATTAATATATTTTATTTTATTGTATAATAATGTGTTTCTTTTCTTAATTTTGGAACTATAGAGGTTATTAAAAAGCAAATTGCATATCAAATTTTTTTTAAAATTATATATTAATTTAAAATAAGTTAAGTAATAATTTATTCTATCTTATGTAATTTTAAGAAAAAAATTATATTTACATATATCTATTAATATAGATGGATTTCAAGCGTAGACCCGATAAGGGTAAGGAGATAGATACTAGCCATTCGAAGAAGCGGCGCAATCCACCTGTACAGTACCCATCAATCCCCTTCCTGCTAGTTATTATCAAGGAGCCCATTGATCTTACCCGTGCCTATTTTGATTACGGGGCTCCACATTCTGAGTACGTATCGCGACCTTCTCGGTTCATGCCTACTCCCGGATACATACCTATTCTATCTACTGTTGAAGGACCTGCTTCACCAACATCTGCTTGCAATGCAGCTGCTTCTACTGATAGCGCTTCTTTTTTAGTTCCCATATCAGATTCTTCTCCGTCCGACCCTGCTCGAGTCTGATCATCTATCACATGTTGTAACAATTCTGAGAAGATGCTGATAAGGCCCGTTGGTGACGTCGGGTAAGTATTATTCAAAAATTTTAATAAATATTTCTTAATGCATCAAATGTCAGTATTAATTTTATAATTTTTTACTATTGCAGATTTCATCCTTTGACAGCTGCTGCTCATGTCATTACAGCGGTTATTTGGTCGAAGTTCACATCGTGTTATCCCACATGAAGGATACTTCCTTGTGATTTATAGTTTGATGAGTTTCGGGTTCGTATTTTAATGCAGTCATGGTTAAATATTTTTTTATATGTACTATTAATTGATATTTTATTAACTGTTTATTCCTGTCTTTATGCAGAAATATTGTACATGGGATCCATGAGACGAGCCAGCCATTAGACGGATGTTCAGTATTTGTAGATCTCATAGGCTTTCCGATATATTTCGAGATACCCAGATTAGAAGCAGACCAGACTGGATCTCACCTTTTGTGTGGGAGGAGTTTCAGACTTATTGAAGAGGGGAGAGGTTTACTAGGGTAAGCTCCCAAAATAAAGGGAACTGCCGTTTGGAAAAATGCGGTTCTCTCTACACAGGAGGCTCTATTCCGTCACACAAGCATGCTATGAGGATGGTAAGTTTTATTCCTGTACATAAGTTTTATTATTATCTAATAATTATAAATAATTACAAAATTTTTATTATGTATTGCAGGAAAAAAAAGATTGGGAGGACTCCCTATTTTTTTGAGATTTCTAATTATACACATGTTAAGAAGAAAGATGGTGAGTAGGTGTGGGTCGACCAGCGATCAGAGAAGACTTATGTAAGTAAATTTTATTTAACATCTTTATTAAAATTTATATAAGTATACTTATATTATTTATTAACTTTTTATAATTAATATCTTTAATTATTAAACTTATTTTATTATATACTTTATATATGTAGGTTGACTTTCAGGTTGCCTGATCCTCCCAGTCGACATCTGAGAAGACGTTTACTCCAGAGTCTCAGCAGATAATGGACACTCAGCTGTGAGAGAGGTGCACTGGGGGGAGAGCCTTCGGCCGTGTATACGGTCTTGAACAACAGAGTTCTTCTCAATCAATCTACTATTCTCCATCCAACAATGCGGATCAGTTTATGAGATTGGAGGTGCAAACTCTCCATCAAGAGAATTAGGAGTTTTTGGAGAAGGGTGAGGAGCATGAAGCTTGCCATTCATTACTTGATTAAGGTGGTTGAAGGGATGAGGAGTACACCAGTTGATTAGCCATTCCCACCGGCGCCTGCTCACGATTCTGACTCTTTTGCATCTCAGTCGGGCGATGATAGTTGCTGGGAGTGATCTTTCTTTGAGATTTTGTTTTAGATATATATTTAGTGACACACTATTTTATGTTTGTAATAAGATATTTGAATATTATTTATACACATGTTATTTCAGTTTTATGTAAATGTCTTAAATAAATTATCATAAAATATATATTTCAAAAATTTTTAAAATTAATATTAAAAGTTAAATAATAATTTAATAATTAATAATAAAAAAGAATTTAATAATTAATAATAAAAAAGAATTTAATAATTAATAATACTAAAAATAATTTAATAATAAAAAATAATAAAAAAATAATATTTAATAATAAAACAATTTAATATTTAATAATTAAGAATAAATTCCGACGCAAATGTTGCATCGGAAATTTCCAATGTAGTATTTGTGTCGGTAATATTTCGACACAATTTATGACCCAATATTTGTCAGAAATTTTCGATGTAAAATTTTTTGCATTGGTAAATTTTTTCCAACAGGCAATTTTCTGACGAATACTTTTGCGTCGATAAAATTATTACCGATGTAAAATTCTGTCTTACCGACCTTTTTTTTGCATTAATAATTCGCATATTTCTTGTTGTGAGAGAAAAAATATTTTTTTATCATAAAAAATATAATTAACTGTCATTTAAATAAAGTTAGAGGAAGGGGTGTATTTTTTGTCCTAAAAAAATTGGAGTGTTTTTATCCTAAACAATAAGTATTTCCGGTACTCTTTTTTTTTTTTGGGTATTTGACGTGTTTAGTTAAACTTATAATGATAAGCAAAAAGAAAAAAATTATTTGAAAAACCCTTTTTTATAAGATAATTTAAACAATTATTTGATAAATCTCAAGTTTTTTTAATTGGCTAAACACACTCCCCATGCAGACGGACGTAGAAACACCCAAATATATCTACAATTGGTATAAAAAAAAGGACGGTGTATGCACCCCCCAAGTTGAGATAAAGTAATAAATTTTTTAGTATACCACAACTAGAATGGCCTACATTTAATAAGCTCAAGACTGATGCTTGCCTATTTCGGGATTTATGGCAATCCACTATCTACGAATGCCATTAAGTATGCATAATCTACTCTAGTCTTATGAATTTCTTTCCTCCCTTTATTCCATATGAATTATAAACTATGGAAAAATGAGATCTTTTAGGATTAAATTAATAAAAATCTATCTAATCCCATGAAAGTAACTAATAATAATAGACTAATAAGAGAAGAGTGAAGTTTGACCAGTAATTTTCATTCATGGGTTTAAAGTTGGACAAATATATCATGAGTTTTAATCTTATATCTATCCTAGAAACTAACTCAGTGGTTTAATGACTTTAACATCCATTATTGAGCATCAAATACTAGTATTGATGTGATTTAACAGATGTTATAACTATTAATTTAGTATTTAATAAATCAGTTTTATCATTTTTAAAGATTTATTCCACGGAAATGAAGCCTGTACCTATAAAGTCATATAAATAATTACTTACTTGTTTGGGATTAATTAAGACCACTAATTAGTTGTGAAATTCAACAAAGAATCTTGTAGCTAAAGCAGTAATTTTCTTTTAGAAATCCTTACAACCGCCGGTTAAAATTCAAATCCGACAGAAATGGTCTACATTTGAAGTCGATTAAACATTGAATTGAACCGCGAACTTGGACTAAGATTAATGTTAATGCAAGAAACCTAGTAACTTACGGAAGGTAACTGAAAATAGTTTAATGAACAGAATCATTTGGGGCACCTTGAACAGCCTAACAAACAAGAACATTTCATGCCAAGAAATGATTAATTAAACAAAAAGGGATTAGTTTAAACTAATCAACTTGAATACAGCAAGAGAGCATTGAGAAACATTCTAAAGGCGAGGATGGAATAATTAGGGTTCCGTGGATTGGAAGTATGAGTTGGGCATGTAAAGCCAACCTCTGGCTTCGACTATGGTTTCTGAGAATCATCCCAAAAGCTAGACAGCTTGCATGGGGGGTTGGTAGGGAAGAGGGGGTTTAGGCCTTTCTGCACTTGTAATGAAATAGATGGTGAGATGATTTTGTGGTGCTTATTTTACTCTTCTTATGGAAAAAGAAAAAGAAAAGGTCTCTGTTTTATCAGAATTGTGAATTTGTGAGTTTTTAAGAAACAAAAATATCCTAGATTTTAATGACATGTGTAAAATGGCTTGTTTGGAAAAAAAAAATTTAAAGAAATAAAAAATGGGTTTTTTTTTTTAAAAAAAAGAAAAACCCAAAAGAGGTTAAAAAATATGAAGAATTGGTAAAACAAACAGCCTTAAAACTAATGGAAGAAGCCTACCGAGGGGTCAAACATGTCCCCAGCAGCCAATGCATGCACCCTTACAACTCGAAAAAGGCCCTAAAGTTTGCTTTTGACGGTATTATCTTCTCCCTTAAGTTCTTATATTATATACGTGTATAGATACACTTCTCTGTTTCCTTTTAATAAAATAGTCTCACAACAGACTTTCTAGGCTTGAAAGAGGTATGAACAATCAACAAAAATATTTGATAATACTTCATATATAAAAAGATATGCTTTCTTTATTTTTTGTAAGGTGGCATCTGATGGAGTTAGGTGCGCTGTATAATTGTTTAATTAACTCCTTTTACTTAATTAATTAGTTATTGATTTGATAAAGAGTTCTACTAACAGATTCAATGGCATTATCTAATTTCTTGTAAATTCATGGATGTTTTTATTACATCCAAGGAGAGTGAGAGAATTTTGAATTGAATTGTCAAAGTGTTTTGCATGGTTTACATGCTAAAGGTTGGTTGGTTAGTCTCCTATCAAACTATTAATTAATGAAAGTTTAATTTGAGCTTGGAAATAGAAAGTTTAGATTTCTTCAATAATGAAGTAAGAAGTCAGGGCACGTCTACAATACCAATCGAAGTTGTTGTGCCCCTTTCATAACCATTTTAAGACAATGTTTGGATGGTAGTGGGATGTTTGGCAAAGCCGAAATGCCAAACAACAATTTTATATCCCATTATTCCACAAGTTATGGACACCTTCATTGAACCAAGAAGGTAGCACATTTGTTCCTCAAGTGGGCTAGCAGCTCGTATATAACTGATCGAAACTAAGAAAAATGAAAATGAAAATCTAAGGCAAAATGATCTCTGAAGTAAAAAAATTCTTCACGAAATTATGCCAAACAAGCCCTTAGCTACATAGCTTATTATGAACCAGCAACAGCCATCATTAGTGGACATCACGTGATATTCCCAGTTGGATCACTGTAGATGAAAAGCAGCTAATTGTTATATATTTGATTAACACACAAGTTGTGCACCATGAGAGGACAGTAAAAAAATCAGGAGCAGCAAAAAAAAGTCAAAAATAAAAACGAAAATCAAGTAAAATATCCCTTCGTGTCCCCAATAAAACTCTAATTTCCTGTAAATTAGCATGCAATTTGGATTCACGGTTGCTTCCAAGAGTCATTTTCGTTCATCGGAGAAGAAACTGCGGTTGCGGGGAATTCCAGGGTCTCGGGCAAGAATATTTTCCCTCGGCACTCTGAATGGACTTCGAAGAACTCGCTTGCTTTTCCTTTTCTTTTTATTAATTTAAACATTTTCACTGTTACATTTTCTTTTTATGATCTTAATTTCTATGACTGAATTTCAAAAATTGTTTTTTTTTGTGACAGAGAAAAAAATAATAGTTGAAAATTAGTAATTTTTTTAGTATTTTCAGAATTTCCTTTTAAAAACTATTTTTAACCAAAATGGAAACAAGAATATTTTGTATTTTTGAAAGATTCTGAAATTCTATTAAATGAGATTAATTATGAAGAAAATAAATTAGAAGAGATATCAAAACATACAAATTATCTTATTACCAGTGAAAACAGAAATACGTTATCAGTTTATTTTATTTTTTAAAAAATTTGAATAAAAAATTTTAAATTCTTAACTTCTAATTTTTTTAAAATTAAAAAAAGTTTACCAACGTCTCAAAAACGGAAAGGAGACAAGGATGCCGAGTCCTATGACATGTTTTGGAACAAATTTAGCGGTGCAAAGCGACACGAGCGCTTTGGGAATGGCAAACCAAACGATAAGTGACTTGTGAGCTGTCAGCTCCCCGGATTCTCTACTGCAAAATAAGATATTTAAAAAACGCCCCGAATCACTTCAAAGTTATCTTTCCACCCCCCACCTCGCTATAAATCGAAGTGCACCTCTCTCCTTCCCTCCACAGCAGCCCACATCCACCTAATTCTCTCTCTACCCAAGCAAATAGTGCACCCCCGCCTTCCCTCTGCAGTTCACATCCACCTCATTCTCTCTCTACCCAAACGCCTATGGGAGGCAACAACAGGCAGAGCAAGTCCCTGTTCTCCATTTTCAACATCTTCAAGTCCAAGAGGTCGACTCGCCGAGGCGACGACTACTCGGGGGATGACTCAGTCAAGCGCTACAGGGTCTGGCCGAGCGACGAGGACCGAGACCGCTGGGTCGCCGAGTACGACATTGACCGCAAGGCCTCTGCCTACATTGCCATGCGACGTGCCGCCACTAAGATCGACGACGAATAGAGGCTTTCAAAACCGTAATAGTTGGCTCACCACCGGTGTGCTGTTGTTCAGTTGGTCCTTCTAATTACTATTAGTTAGTGAGTGTGAATTGCAGAATAAATGAAGGACTGAAATAATAGCAAATACGTTGTTTATATATTCTGCTCTCTGACCTGCCTTTCCTCCCATCTCGTGGGCTGAATTAGCTAATCAACACAGACACAGACACAGACACACATATATATAGTCATCAAACACAGCGCTCGATTCATCTTCTTCGTCTACTCTCGCTCTCTCTCTCTCTCTCAAGTGTGTTTGCCATGAAAACCAGCTTATATATTAAGGAAACTGCATGAGGGGAAGAGGAACGTTAGGGACTATGTAAGGCACGCAGACCTGCAGTGTAAGAGCTGAGTTGATAATGCTATGGTGTGCTTGTTTGGACATAATGAATTAGCAAGTGCTTCTTCAGATTTTCCTCTGGCGATTGCTAATTTGTTCCCATGATTTTACTTTTTAAATGTTGCCAAGAACCCTTCCAACTTTTTAGGTTTCCTTCTTTCCACTTTCCTAATTTTCTTAATTAGCAATGAAAAGTTGAAAAATCTATGATGTGTACAGGGGGAAAAACAAGGGGAGGGGAGCGCACACAGCGGCTATTGAATTCGAACACACCCCCCTTAAGACCATGCAGGGGGCTTAGATCCAATGGTCATGAGTGCGCTGCTCCAGTGGGTGCGCACCCAGGATTAACTACAGGGGGCTTAGATCCCATGGCCATGAGTATGCTGCTCCAATAGGTGCGCACCCAGGATCAACTACACTGGAAGAGGAGGAGAGTAAAACTTGAAAAGCTAAAGCTATCATGAATGTACTTTCTTCATAGATCCCGTGGCCCTTTTCGCGTTTTTCTTGGTGTACGAAAAATCATGAAAATTCCAACACGTTAACTTGTTAATTGACGTTCAGATGAGAGAATAACATATAATGTAATATAATAAATTTAGATAAATTTATTTAGATTGAATAATTTTATTTCGGAAGGAAAAAGATATAATATAATATAATAAATTTGGATAAATTTATTCAAATTGAATAGTTTTATTATATGTTTGGTTTAACATTTAATAATTAGAATAAAATTTTTTAAAAATAGAATAAAAATTTGAATTTATTAAAAAAATCCTTTCTTATATTGGTTAAAAAAAAAAACCAAGATCCAGCTAGCCCACCGATCGGATCACATGATGGAGTTAGCCAGCCCACCGGATCGAATTGCCATTTGCGTCGGCGGTAGCGGTCTAGTCATCGTCCTCCCTCTGCGTCGTCGGTGGTGGCCTAGTCATCGTCCTTCTAGCTGGATTGGTTGTCCGATGTCCTTGTCAGGCCACGAGCGTCAGCGGTCATCGTTATCCTCTGCGACACAGTCATCGTTGTCGTCAGCCTCGAGCGTCGGTAGCCAGTTGTCGTCCTCCCTTTACGTTGTCATCGGTGGCCCAATCATTGTCCTTCAAGCCGAATTGATTATCTGGTGTCCTCGTTGGGCCATAAGCGTCGCCGATCGTCGTCGTCGTCGGGCCATGAGTGTCGGCAAGAGTCGTCGTTGTCCTCCCTTTGTGTCTTGTCGATGCCCAGTCATTGTTGTCCTCCCTCTGCCCCGACTCCCTCCATTTTCACAACGTGAAGGGGGAGAACAAGCAAGGGCATTGTCGTCCAAAATTAAATCTTATCAAGGGGGATAAATTTTATCCCCGAACCGTGTGATAAATTATCTGGCCAACACAGATATATATCCTTATCCGATTCCGTTACATGACAATCGAACGCATGATAAATTTGATAAAATTATCCTTATCAGTCTTACCGAACAGGACTAGAAAAGGGTAAACAAAGTGATTAATTAAAACATTACTAACATAAACTTAGTGAAAAACTAAAGAATTCGCATTTATCCGTGTGGGAGTCGACCTGACAAGAAGTAATTTTACTTTTTTACAACAACATTTTTTGTCACCAAAAATCATAAAATTTGTTACTAATAGGATTCTCAACAAAATAAAAAAAAAAAATGTCACTGTCAGCTTGATTGCACTATGTTTGTTGCCAAATGCTCAGGTAATTGACATCGATTTCATTCCCTGTATTCTAGCATCGCGAATATTATCTCTTTTGTTGATAAAAAATGGGTAAACAATTAATTTTATGCCGAAAATACATTTATTTTGTGAACAAGATAGTTGTTGTTAAATATTTCTTTGTGAATTTTGTCCCCCGTATTTAGAGATAATTTTTAATGTGATCAGTAATTAAATATTTTGTTACAAATTGTGTAGTTTCCCATCAATTTTTTTTATTTGTAAAAAATTTTATACAATAAAAAACCTTTTTCACAAGCGGGATGGGACCATCGGGGACTGGCTTTAATACCATTTACCACGGCTCTAATTCTGTCTCCCCACCATTTGATGTGGCTTTAATATCATTTACCACGGCTCCACTTCTGTCTCCCCACCATTTGATGTGGGATCTATTCCTCAGGGAAAGAGTCCATTATCCTCTTATCTTCACGTACATCTTTTTGATATTTAGCATCCCTACTTATAACCCATTCATCCCTTTCTCTACATCTGATGTGAGTATGTGATACAAACATTTTTTGCTACTTAAAGTAGTAATGTCAACAAAATATTTTGTGCACCAATTGAGTTATCATTTGCCTATAATTAATTTTGTACGTAAATAACCAACCCATTTGTGTATACTAAATTTTTGTTGCCAAACATACTAGATTCAGAATAATGTGTTTTGTTGCCTAAGAAGAAGCAAAAGCTAAAAAAATATATATTTTGTATAAAATAATACAATAATTAGGTATGTTAATCTTTGTTGCAAGTGTATCAAAGTATTTGCAATAACATATTGTGTATCAACACATACAGAGAATAAAAAATTTTGCTACTAAATATATAATGGTTAGGTACAAAATTAATTTGTATTCAAAAGAAATACTTTTTTATCAACAAAATAACTTGTTGTAAATACTCTCTAATGTGTGCCAACAAATTTTTTTTCCTAAATTGGGTATGGAGCAGAAATATTCTTTTGATAATAAAATATGTTCTATGTCACAAAAAGTTGTTCACTAACAAGTATAATTTTTTATTACTAAAACCTAACTAGTGGCAACAAATTTGCGATTGTACCTTAAAAAATGTCGCACACCTTTCATTTCTTTGTAAACGTCCTTATAAATCATGCTATAACTGTTAATATGCTCTTCCGTAGCTAAAGAGCTGCTCTTTAGTAAAAATTCGAACATGCATATTTAGCCAATTCGGGTTCCATTGCAGAGCTCCTTCGTTGTCCTTCTAGGGTTTTCAAGGCAAGAAATCTCATCCAGTTGTTAGCAACTCTCAATGATGAAAATTAATTATTTTCTCAATTTCTTAATTACCCATTTTAAAAGAAAATCCTACAAAATGATAGTGGGATTCTCTCATTCTCCCTTATTTTCATCTCATATTTCTGTTTGGGTGGCTTAGACTTTTAACCGTATTTGAGCAATACCAATGGAGAAGCATAAATTGGTGGAGGAGGATCAGTATCCAGACATGGAAGAGCAAAAAGCAACATTTGCGTCTTCTTCCTTTGGCTTTTTTGTCTAGCTGTATAATTAAAGGGATGGCCATCTAAAATCGCGAAAGGGCTTTTTCTTTTCATGATCACTTTTGGGTTTTCTGCCCAGCACCATGTGCTGTCATGAACCATTGATGGTTTTAAGCCCCCAGAATTCTCCCCGCACTAAGCTATTATCAGCCTTTTGGCTTTATTCAGGCTTGGCAGTAACTTACGTAAGAAGTTGTCCTATTGCACAACTGAAGAGAAAGATGTTGTAGACTCCATTTCAGAAAGGGAATGCTCGAAAAATACTGATGCAGTCTTCACTTAACTAAGTAAATGTTTGAAAATTCTTGTTAAAAACCTGAGTTGAAATCGTTGGATTTTTTAAATTCACTTTCTAGGTTGGTAGGCAATGGTTTGGTTGGACTTGGATGTGAGGATATTGCTTTTAGACGGGTTTGGCAGGCTGGTGGATCTTTAGCTAGCCAGTTTTATAGATATCACACTTTTTTAATATAAAATAAAATGTTGGCTTTCTTTTATAAAAATTGCACAAAAAAATCACGTTTAGCCCTTTCAAAAAATTCTTAAAAAGCTTTCCAAGAAGCCTATACGCCCTTACAAGCATTTTTGCAAAATAAAATTGTATATATTTCAAAAAAAATTGACTTTTAATGAAAAAATAGCACTTACACATCATTTATTTAAGTGACAAAAATTATACAATAATAAGAAACAAATTATTTCTCCAAATCTTAATTTTTGTGAACTGGTAAGTAATATATAAGGTTGTTAATGAATTAAATTTTAATCTAAATTTAACCTAAATTCGATCTGAAACTTAAGATTTGAATTCAATTAAAATATTTGATATATCAAATATAATTATAAATATCCGTAATTTAAAATAAATTAGTCAGACATGAAAATAAGCAATCCAATTCATTACGGATATGATTTTGAAATTTAATAATATTTTTAATTAAATTAATAATCTAATATATATAATATTAATAAAATTCAAAGTAATAGAAATTAAATTGAGAAAATTAAAAAATTTAATTACTAATATGATTGATAAAATAGAATATGAAAAAATTAAATATAAAAAATAATTATTTTCTTGATAGATTAGATTTTTTTTTATATTTTGAATTGTCTATCAAATTTAGATATGAATTAACAAATATAAAATTCATAAAATTTTAAATCAAATTCAAAAATAATAATAATTAATCAAATTTAAATTAATTTAATATAATAAATTTTTAAACCATATTTAAAAATAATAATAATTAATCAATTTTCAATTAATCTAATATAAATCCAAACTATTTAAGCCTAAAAGTACACATATATATTATTGTCTTATGTCTCTGGACCTTTTGTTGCGTTCGTACGCCCCTTCGTAGCTATATAATTATCTTGGTCCCACAACAAGTCCTTAAGCAATAACCATTTTTGTTGATGAACAATCATTAAGGAAATATATATTCCTTTTTCTATTTGTAGTATATTCAGAAGGTTTAATGGAGAAATATCCAACGTGCTTATATTTAAAATTTTTTAATACGTTGTAAACTTTATTTTAGCAGAGAAAAAGATCGGTTGATTAAATTTCACATATATTTGATTATTTAAACGAAATTTTAAATCTAGAGATTTGAAACCTCATATACATAATCAACAGTCCTTGATTAACAATGTAGTTGAAAATCACATTTGTTGTGGAATATATTAATTAATTTACTAATAGGATTAATCGTATGATTTATATGTGATTCAATTATTTTTTTTCTTACGTCAGTTTTAATAAATGTCCTTTTTATATATTTCATATGAATAATATAATAATTTCTCAAATTATTATTATTATTATTATTATATTCCATATTCAAAGGAACTTCAAACTTGATTGGAGTTAACAAAACGTTTCCCGTTATTGCAAATACATTCATAATGTGAAACGGCTTTCCTCGATCTGATTTTGGGTCTTGGAGGTGCTCTTTGGCTTTGTTTTTTTATTTTTATTTTCAAAAACGGCAATGTAACGAGCCAAACTTGAATTTTTGAATTAAAATACTTAAATTTAAATTTTTTAATAATAATTTTAAAAATTTTATATCTTACATGAAAATATACTCAGAAATTAACACGAAACAGTATATTATAATCTTTATCACTCTGTGAAGTAACAAATTTACGTCGTATCCAAATAAAAACAATAACATAACATAAATATGAGAATTTCTATTTTTGTAATATCATTTGTAATGACTTGAAAATCACTTATTTTAGTAATTTGTTAGTTAAAAATATTTAAATTCAAATTGTTCAATAATACTATTTAAAATACATATATAATCTGATTTCATACCCCATAAACTGGCATGGTATATATTGGTGGAGCCACGTATTGTTAAGAGGGGCAAAAAAATTATTATTACAAAAAAATTATTTGATAAAAAGAATTTTCACCCCCTAGAAAAAAAAAAATTAGCCCTTGCACATGTCTACATTGAAAAACTTGTATAAGAAATTAAAAATTTATAGATAAAGTTAAAATAAATCCAAAATTGAGGGAGTCAATTAAAAGTTTAAAATAAAAAATAACAATATTGTGAGACTATTTTAAAATGATGATGAATTTCTAAGTATCAAAATGTAAAATATTTAAGTAAAAATAGTAATTGATGTGCTATTCTCCAAAATAGTTAATATTTGGCCAAGTGAGCCACACATTCCATATGACCGAGTGAATGAGATTGTGAATTCTATTGATATATTTTCGAACCCTTATTTTAGTTCTCAATTTGCCATAGATTTATTTTTTTAGTTTGTTACAGACAAAATGGTCTATTTGACTATCTTGCATTTCTTTAATTTGCTATTTGCTACATTTCTTCAAGTTCTATGTCAATAAACCCTAATTTAAAGATATTTGGCAATAATTTCTTCTATTCTATTTATTTTATCTCAACTCGGTTTTTGAATGGGCCAATTATTTATAAAATATTTTTAAATTTTTAGATTCTTTTGTGATATGATAAAAAAATTTAACATAAAATTTTTTGTTACTTCTTATTAAAAAAATTAAAAATACTTTTTTCATGAAAAATTAAACACAATCTAGAATTACAATTTTTTAACTTAAGTTTTATATATTTAACTTTATATTCTTATC
>CAJVSB020000436.1:0-49489 GCA_911865555.2 Thlaspi arvense | reverse complement strand
TTGTACCTGTTTGCCCTACCCATCATATCAAAAATTCATTATCACCACTAGAAAATGGCTGAGCACAGAATGTGGCAAATCATTCCATCTGGACCAGTATTACGGATGAGAGTGGGAGGGTGAAGGCTGCTATTAAATGACAAGGAAGAACCAGCGGTACTGAACTCCTATGCAGCGAGGACTCAATGGTCGATTTCCCCGCTGAAAGGGTAATGTGGAAAGCGACTTCAAACCACCAAAACTTGTCTTAGCGCATGAAAGTCAGCAGCCAAAGAGAGGTGTTATGGAGGATAGCACAGGCGTACGCATGTATAAATGTGCTCAGAGGACGTTCAAGATTTGATATGGTTTTAGATTTTATACTTAAAATTAAATTTAATGATATTTTATAATAATAATTTTAAAAAATTAAAATTAAAATTATTATTTATAATTTATAAAAATAAAATTATTTAAATTCATTATTTTTATAAAAATTTTGACAATATTTTTTTTAAAACTTAAATATTTAAAAATTTTCTTCAATCTATTTGAATCAACAAATTCATCATTCACTAACTATTTAAGGTAGTTACATATTATATAACAAATTTATTTATATAATAATAAATTTAGATTATACTAATAAAAATCATTTTATAAGAAAAAGAAGTTAGCTATTAAAAAAAGATAAAATAAAAAATTATAGAAAGAAAAAATATACAATTAAATAGTAAAGATAAATTATATGTATAATTTATACAATTTATTTAAACATCAAATATAACCCAAATTGAATAAAAAAAATCCCTTTACAAATTAAATACAACCCAATTATAATTAAATTAATTTAAACAATTTTAGATTTGTTGAACACTACTAGGTCCATGTGTTAGAGAAAGCTGAAAAATTGTTGAAAGAAAGGGTGAAAGCTTCCACTATCATGGGAAGAAGCGGTGTTCCTAAAAGAAACAGGTACTCACATAGACAGTATTATGCATTTTACATTTGACAGAGAGGTCAAAGGAAACCAGAGAAGAAATTAACCAGATGCAGGGAAAGAAACTGATATCCAAGATCTCCAATTTCTAACGACTTAAGCACCAACACCACCATGGTTTTTATCCTCAAAAACATTTAAGTGCAATAATTTACAATCTTCCACAACGAACATGCCAATCACACGATTGCCGACAAGGAATGACACTTGTTCCCCAGCCACTTATGTTTGACAATTTTGACTTGAAGGCACCGAATCTGCAACTGCAGTTATCTTCTTCTGTAGCTCGGGTTTATTAGCTCCAACCAGTTTGTCAACTTGCTGCCCATCTTTGAGAAAGAAGAAGGTTGGAGTGGCTTTGATGTCCCATGATGTACTGAATTCCTGCATCAATAAACAACACAGTTCAAAGAAGCCTGAATTTTGTTGAGGTCTTTCTGAAAAGGCAGGTAGAATTAGTTTTTGGGTTTTGGCATATCAGGATTGCTACAATAAACAAAAAAATGCAAGAATCTTAAAAGTTAATTTTTTATGGATTAAAAAGGCGTAAAAAAGCTTATCCTTTCAAACATCACGGATTGGATACATGATCTTGCATCTTTACCACTTCAAAACACCTGAAAATTAATACTCAAAAGCAGCATTTTTCTTGAGCCTTTTTTTTAATTATTTTGTTTGGGTAATTTAAATGAAAGTCAAACTAATCAACTTCCTCAAAAGGAAGAAGGCTAGATAAGACCTATACACAACACACGCACACCATACTCGGCCGATGTGAGAAAAGTAAACACAAACAAAGCCAAGCACCAATGCTTGAGACCTTTTAGATGGAATGAAAGATGTGAATAAAAATTTTGAATTGGCCGTGTAATTTATCATCCAGCAAAAATAAAAAATAAATAAGAGAATAACTGTATAAAAAATTCAATGGCACTGTAAACAACCAGTTATTTCCAATATATTCTGCACATTCCAAAGTGTTCTTTTCCATATTTACTTTCCAATAAATCTATACAAGCATGAATCTTACAATTTCATGCCATTCTGTAAAGTAACTCTATTTAAGCAAGGAACATAATAATGTTTTAGAACATTGCCTGACAAGAATGGTTTTCTCTTTCTCAAGTTCAAGATAGTATCATATACTTACAGTTAGCTCATCAACATCGATAGTCAGGAATATTAGAGAAGGGATATTCCTCAGACAGCTCACTGTAGAATGGTGCAATCATTCTACAAGGACCACACCACGTTGCACTGAAATTTGCAACCACCTGTTTGATAATAGGCTTGACTTAGAAGAGTGAAAACGAAACACAACTCCAGGGAAAAAAAATCGCAATATGAAATAAGAAATTCATAAAAAAAACACTAGACAGCACAAAAGCGATGCAAATGCCCGGTACCCATTCAAGATAAGAGAACTCTTTCCAAGCAAAAATGAGTATTTGTAACTTAGATATGAACAGTAGCAAATGGAATGCAGCAGGAGGTAGCACTTCAACAAACATGTTTTTGAGTTTCAACAGAACTCGTCTAAGAAATCTTTTTAAAAATCAATATATTATTTGACATCATAATTTGAGGAAAATAATTCTGCATCTATGAGTAAATAAGAAAAACAAAGGCAATGCAGTTAAGAGCCACATTCACATATAATATTAACTTGAACGCAATTTGCCTAGCCATGGCATAGCTTATTTAGAATTTCAACTTAATTCATCCAATAATGGTGATTATGCTGCCTGACAATAGTAGGAAATTGAACAACAACTCCCCTTTGACTTAAGAGACCTCCCAAGGAAGTTGAAGGGTGCCATAATATTAGACTTCTAAAGAAGAAGATTTTAGTAGGAAGGTCAAGGTGGCAACAAAAGATTTCAAAGTGGAAATATAACTCCATTGAATGAAATAAGATGTCATCCTCTGTGCTAAGTGCTAACAACTCCAATGTAAGAACATCAAATGGATTCAATATTAAACGCATTATTGGAAAA
This sequence comes from Thlaspi arvense, assembly GCA_911865555.2. Classification (NCBI taxonomy): domain Eukaryota; kingdom Viridiplantae; phylum Streptophyta; class Magnoliopsida; order Brassicales; family Brassicaceae; genus Thlaspi; species Thlaspi arvense. Next base: position 46,513 of record CAJVSB020000436.1, on the reverse strand, counting down.
CTTTCAATTACACACAAGATGAACTGCCATTAATGACTAGATGTATTAAGACATTTGCAGTTGTTTTCTTCAAAGAAAGAAAAAGACAAAACAAAACAAAATCTCAAGCGCACAAATAAAAAGACACAAAATGGGCCTTCTAAAATCATATTATGATTCACTCCGTGAAATATAATTATTCCAATGTACTTACTATCTTGCCATCTCTCCTGGCTTCTGATAGCTTTTCATCCCAGCTATCTTTAGTTGTGATGAGTTGAACCTTGCCACCAGCTAACTCCACGTTGTGATCTGAATCACCATCATTATTGGCCTACAAGAATGATTAAAGATTATAACTTCTATTCACATGGATTACAATTTTCAAGGTTAGATTCTTAAAATTACGACAAGAAAAATTAAAAATAAGCAAAAAGGTGGCTTTTATGGAGTTCTATACGAACTTTGACAAGATTTCTTTTTTCCTAATTTATAGCATTTGAGTGTTATCCATGGCCTTAAGCAGAGTGTCACAAAGAGACAACAAATGTTGGCAAGAGACATTAAATCATTGCAATCCTATCACCAATAATGTGAGCATGTATTTCTGCAATTTGTAATAAGATTTTAAGACATAAGATTTCAAGATAGGAAACACAGCACAATGAAAACAGTTTTCATTCATCTTTTATCTTTAGCTCATAACAGATTTCTTCTTGTGAAGGCAAGAAGAGCTCGAAGAGAGAAAATAGTTATACTTTACTGACCCCCAAGAAAAAATTAAGATAAACAATCTTGTGCCATAAGTACATTTTATTGCTCCAAACTAAAGATTTACTTGTGCATAAATTAGGAAGTAAACATGCTGCAACTGGAGAAGCAAAAATGCTAATTTTACTTCAATAAGAAAAGAATGCATATTACATCAATTAAAACTAATAAAAGAGAAAGAAATAAGAGACAAGGTAAAAAAATGTTATTTATGTGGATCATTTTTCTCATTAATTGAATAAGAATGACAACAACACTTCGATGCACCTAATTATTTGATAATCATAAAAATAATTTATTCAACACATGTTAAAACTACTGACAAATTATGGTAACTTTTTATTTATTTGCAACAGAATCAATAGAGAGAACTCCCAGCAAATAGGATAGATGTCACTGAAAAAGAAACTATTATAGAATAAAGAGAGGCACATTATTTTTTGATGACTGAGAAACCAGGAAGAAGTAACTGACTTCAATAAATAATATCAAGGTAAATCCTGAAAGGTGTGAAGTTGTTCATTTTCAGATTAAAGAAAGACCCAAGATCACTAGCAAACAGGTGCACAATTATGATCATTCTCCCTGAAACAGATATCTATCGTTCCATTATAATAATTGGATAAAACATCAAACAAGGTTGATATTCCCATAATTCTACCCTGTTAGATTGTTTGAACAATTATTATCTAAGTACTCTTAACATTTGTTGATGTTGATACAACAGCACTAAAAGATATAACCTTGGGGTGCTAAGGTGATACTAAATGATTATGTTAAGAAGTGTCAAAAGGATAGGGAAAAAAAGTGGAAAGGCCCATCACCATTGTACCAAAGGAACTGTAGGAAAGCAAACATATTTGCAGTAGAATGAAACCAAAGCATTTCTCGTAGCTCATAATCGTGTAACAGGTTTTTATTTGTTCAATCTTTCAATCACATAGATACAGGTTTTGAAAAGACTACCTTAGTAAAGCAAAGTCCCATCTCTGTTTTAGCTGATTGCGCAGAACCCTAGCTTCGGTGCCCTGAAAGGCAACCAGAATCAAAGAGAAATAGAAATATCTGTGTCAAAACAATCCAAATTGGACCCAGAAACTTCTAACTGACATGAAATAGAAGCACTTTGAGACCCCAAGTCAAGGAAAAGTAATTAAGATCTCTACCCAAGTCCAAGCTATGGGATAGTATAATGTATTCAGGCAACTTTTCTAACAAAATTTAGTAGTTCAGAAGTCCATAAGGGGGCGTCAAGTCCGTGACTATTAAAGGCAGAATTCAGCAGCAAGGAAGTGCAGATGTCCAGCAGACATTCATTCATCAAATTGCTCTAGACTGCAACGATATTCGCAAAAATATCACCTCAGCCGTAGTAAGGCGAGCTAATCAACACCATCACTAGAAAATTAAGGACTATAATCGTAAGTTCTCCCCGAATCGCAGTCTTTGTCTTCTACAACCAGAGACGACTACATCAATCAAGAGCGTATTCAAAGTTTTGAGCAAACAAACCCCGAATTCACAAGCTTTCAGGAAAGAATCAAGTTCAAAAACACATTGGAGAAAAACTGAAATATGAAAGATCTTAATTACAATGAATCGTCAGCGTAATCGAAACAAAAACGGTATATCACGCAAAATAAGTCGGCAGCATTCCAGCTTACAGGTCGAAATTGCGAGACAGAGCCCCTGAAAGCGGAAGGATGGAGGAACCTTCGAGTTTGGGTACGAAAACGTCCACGGATCCGGATTTCGACACGACTCTGAGTAGACGACACCTCTACATGTACACATATACACGACACTGTGTAATGTACCATAAATCGATGAATAAGACAGGGCCGGGCGCCGGATGAGCTTCCGCGGATTCGACAAACACCATCCGCTCCCCTTTGTGACGTGCTCGATAATATCATTTTCAGGATGAAATCACGTTTTACACATGTTTTTCCCAAACAATACCATCTATGTCCGCAAACGCTGTCGTTTTTCCAGGTTTGATTTACCAAATGCCCTGGGCAACCATGGAGGTCGGTTCTTTTTACGGTAGAAAATGGATTTTATGTTTCTTCCTTTTGGTCAACCGCGGTAACACGTCACCGAGCTCACGTGAAACAATTATCCAAGAGAATTAAGCACTTTGACCTGCACGTGTAATCCTTTATAATTGCAATTAACATTTCCAAAATGAGAACGAAGGAAATAGGTGTAATTTGAATTATACATATTATGATAATTTATATGAATTTTTTTATGAACAAATTGTTTTTTCTTGCTCATTTGAATAGTACAGGAGGTGTAAATATATACTTAAAATTTTCATACAAATTAAGAAAGTTATAAATTATAAAATATCTAATATTTTTATAATCAAATTAACATTATCCACAATCTTACACAATTTTTCTGGAACACTTCTCTCAAATTGATATATAAATGTTAATCATGTCTGACTTGTTACAAATATAATTAACTCAAATTTTACTTAGTATTTTTGTGAAATTATCTTCTAATTTTTTTCAAATTTAGACATTTTTAAAAGAATTAATTTGACAATTAAAAAATTAAATAATTTATTTAAAAATTAATTATTTAAATTAATTACAATAAAAAAAAATAATGTGTTTGTTAAACTAAAAGAACCTAATCGGTCATATAAGTGAGTGTCGAGAGTATTTCACAAAAACGCAAGCAAAATTTTGATGAATTGCTTTAGTGGTTGATGTCTTTAGTTTATGGTAATCATGAAATATTTTTGTGCCAAAGAAAATAGTGAAAAGTCAGCCACCCCACTTGGATTTTGGCAAACGGTCATTTTAAGGGCAAAAAAGGATAATGGGTAAATTTATATTAATATTAAAATATTTTAATTTATTAAAATGGTTTTTGAAAATTTATTTACTTAAATACATTTTATAATTTTTATATTGAGAAATTGAGTCTTGAGAACCCTTCTTTTCAAGCACGATTTTTTTAAAAAATCAAGTCTTGGGAATTGAATTTCTTATGAGAATGACTCTGAGATACTAATTTCCCTAGCCTTATTTTCAAAGTGGTAAAAGGGCAGACGAACCTTGCAATAAAACCCGATACACGGAGCTCTATTCATACCTGTTGGATGATGAAGTTCCATAATAGAGCCTTGTTTGGAACTTTGTGATAGAAAGAAGGGGAGAAGGGCCACTTGTCGGTTGCACGAAGGAAGAATCACAAGAAGGAAGAGGAAGAGAGAGAAGAAAGGCAGAGCTCTCGTTGTCTGATGGGAGCTCCAAGAGTTCACTAAACCGATTTCAATAAGAAAATTAGTTCCTTGTATACCCATTTTCAAAAGAAATTAGACCCCATGAATTAATTTTATACTAAAATCAGGTCCTCAAAACCTAATTTTTCTCAAAAATCAAATTTTGTAGGGCCCAATTTCTCAATATGAACAATAAAAAAAGCCATTTTGGTAAATAATTTTTCAAAAACTTGTTTGACAAATAAAAATTATTAATATTAATATAAATTCACCAAATAATATGTGACAAAGGATTTTTCCTAATTTTGATGAAGAACACCATCACCATAACTAGAGGTTATTACATTCTTTAGAAAAAAAAATGTCTATTAGAAAGTGAGCAATGCTACAATTTATTATTTGATTTTATACTTTTATCTTATCCAATGAGGGATCCATGACCCATCACTCCAATCCTTAACACTATCATTAAAATGATTCATGGCCTCCTACTACTCTACCCACCTCCCCGAAAGTGCATGGAGTAAATTGCACCATTGCTTAACTAGTTTTTCAGAATCAAATTTAGTACTATTAATCGTATGATTATTACTCTCTTTCTAAAAAATACAATTATTATAATGTATAATATCACTGCTTGTAACCTAATACTCTTTTCTATCTTGTCCAACGTGAGATATGTGACACAACGTAGAGTTTACCCCTATACATTTTGCCTTAAACTTGTTCATCACTATTTACAAGTCTGGAAATTACAATTCAAGCTCGCTTCATTCACAAAATAAGGTAAATATAAGTTAAGATATGTTCAAGTCCTTGGCCTTTCAACTAATGTGTGCTTATAATTTATTACAACATAATATTGCATTTATTTGAAGGACGCAAGCGGAAAAGATAGTTAAAAATAAAATATTATTTCAGGTAGTGCTGACCCTTCAATGTTCAACTTTGTCTGTTTGCTCCGGCCAGTCAGTTGTATTGAAAGACCATCAGCAGGAGATTAATTTGGCTAATAAAGGAATTCACAGTTAAGGAACCGTTACGTAGACCTGGTCTAGCATATTAAGTGTAGACAAGTCAAATTTATTTGACAACCTCAAGCTTATTGTCACCCACATTCAACTATGTAGTCAAGTAATAAATTAAGGAAATAAACATTAATGCGGAAATCTTTTGCTCTGGATTCCTACCAATAATCGGTTGCGAGTCCAGCCAACCAAAACAAATCACATGACCAAATTCGCCCCCTTTTTTAAGTTGGAGAAACAGGAATGATAGAACAATCATGAAACAGCAAATACATCATCCACCGCTACTCTCTGTCTTCCTTTCTATTTATACCCCTTTTGGTTTATTTTCTTGTTCTGAAATTTTCACATTGCTGGTCATCCTTTGTTCATTTAACACAGTAAAATTAATACTATTATGTCGTGTTTATCTGACATTGCTTCTATTATATAGAAATTGAGAAATTCTATTTGTACTTGTAGTAGCCCACTTGGTTATGTCTCATTAATATCTAGCTGTGAACCAAGTTCAAACCCTAACAACCTTTATTTACCCTCCCTATACCGTTGATACGTGATAAATCTCGCTTCTACAACGAATTATTACATACTCCGGATAGAAGTCAACATCCCAACCTCGTCCTTGCTGTATGTAGAATATTTTTCGTACTCATTTTCAGAGGGCATTCTCACATTTAACCTTGTTATATATATATATATATATATATAATATTAATTAACACTAATATAATTATAAAATACTTACATTACATTTTATATCGTTAATTTAATCAAAATTAACAAATAAAACTAATTATAATTATTTTTTAATAATTAATTTGTAATCATTTTTCTTTTTTTAATATTAATTAATTTTATCCATTAATTTTATAAAAAAAATAATTATAAATTAATTATTAATAAACAGTTATAATTAATTTATCCGTTAATTTTAACAAAATTTACAATATAAAATTTAATGTAAATTTTTTACACTTACACTTGTATTAATTAATCATCTCTCTCTCTCTCTCTCTCTCTCTCTCTCTATATATATATATATATATAGTAGTTGTAGTAAAGTAGACAAAAGGGCTACTTCCAAGGCACCGAGTAATTTAACCCTGACCACATGGAATACACAGTACCAAAACACAACTTAACCCTTCTTTTCCTTCCTAAAGTTCTCCACATAAAATGTCTTCAAGCAACAGAGACAACAATCCATCTAACCAAACTGTTGTTTTGCCAAATGGAAATGATAGGAAAACGCAGAAAGGTTTATACAGGTTTCAAAGAAATACAGATATTTTAGAGGATATTTGACCCGTCATCCCATGGCATATTTTTGAGTCCAGCTGCGGGCAGTTGCCTCATACTTGGCTCGGTCAGTCTTGTACATATGGGCAATCTCCGGAACAAGGGGATCATCGGGATTTGGGTCAGTCAACAAGGAGCAGATTGAAAGCAAAACCTGATTAACAGCCAGGCATTATTAGTAATGCAGCAAATGCAGAGCATATCTTTATTTAAAGATCATGCAACAAGGCCATACACTTCAAGATTATTATGCACAATAGTAGTTAAAAGCTCATTAATGACTTCCACTGCCCTAAGGGCCCGATCATGCTTCTTTCATCAGGGAAAAAAAATGCTAGTATAGATGGTTATACTGGAATTAAGCATTTCAGTAAACACATCAAAAACTTCACAACCAAGTAAAATATCCTCATGTTTGAGAACATTTGATCATGGCAGGGTAAAAATTCCATCTCAACATTTGGTTAAGGGAGGCAACTAGGTTACAAACCAAGACCTTTTATAGGTAGAAATAGGGCTTAGGATAGGAAAACAATCCATTGACAATCATGTTCAGGACCAGAACTGAGCAAGGCTCTGGCTGCTAGTCATATATAGATTTATGCCCTAAGTTTTGGTTTTTGTTTTACCTGAAATCATTTTTACCATGAACAAGATTATGCATAAAATTTCTGTAATTAAATTCTGATAGTAAACTCTTTTCTCAGTTGTAGGCTGCCCAACATAGACTTGCCTATCAGAACCTAATAAATATATGAACCAATCCTCGGTTGGCTACCCAAGGTCAACTTGAGTACAAACTAAAAGCTTAGGCCCGACTTTGTGCTGGAAGGTCTGGTCATGGCAATCCTCAGAGTAGTTCAAGGCTAGGCTGAACAACACATCAGCCTAATCAAAATCCAATTTAGTTGAATTTTTTACCCATATTGCAATCCAATATTGCTACCCTCTCCAAGAGATCCTGTCATCGCTAGTCTCCTGCTTCAACATATAAGGTGACATAATGACCCCTTACACTTCCACAGGTATATCATGACTGCTTCTAGTTAATTCATGACTACTAGATACAAGTAACTGCACTCAGAGCCAAAATGTTACCCTAAGGTCACATGGAAAAAACTCTCAAAAGAACACTGATAATGCTTACTTTCATCTTATGCTAAAGCTGCTCAACCTAGCAATATTCTGCCTAAACACGTCCATTCCGTGCCTCATCATCGTTATTGGCCACAATGCTCACTTTGCCCATGGGATGGCTAATTACTAGCCACCAGTGACGCACATGTGAAAATTTCTAAATCACCAAATAGTGCCAATAAACTATTCATCTAGATGCTCATTCCCCTCTTCCATGGTACATAGCTCAGCTAATCTCCAACAGCATCTAAGAACAAAATGCAAGTTGCACAAGGTTTTGTACTTGAGGACAACCACTCTGCCTTTAATACTGAGAAGGTACACACACATCCAGCAACATGAAGACCAATTGCAAAGTCTTTTATTAAAACAAACCAGAAATGAATCAAAAAGAAAACAAACATACACACAAACACACATAAAAGTGGATCAGACAAAGTGAAACATGAAAGCATAAAACAAGAAACAAACTTAAAGGCAGGGGAATAGGGACAGTGCTTGTTTTCTAAGCATCATATCCAAAATTACACACACTCATATATAAGACCATCAGTTATTTATATCATGGATCACTTGGTTATACTACATATTTAGTAGTTGAAAGTTGACTCAAAATATAATATCAATCTATTTCATTAAAAGTGAACTTAAAAGGACTCCTGTAGAACACCAACTCACCAAAACTGATTCCATGCTTGCTTTTTGCTTGAAATGGGTGTAATTTCATATTACTTCTTTCTCAACATTTCAATATGTCAAACATTGCTTCCAGGAATGAAAATATTTTTAGTGTGTTTTATAATTTACAACAGCAATAAAATAGCAGACAAATCTAATTACATTTATTCTAATATATCGATACTATTGATAAATCTGGAGGACAAAAAATCAAACCTTAGAGATTGTAAGAGCAGGGCTCCACTGCTCCTTGAGGATATCAAGACAGATGCTTCCGTTACTGTTAATATTTGGGTGGAAGACCTTAGTCTTAAATGCAACCTGAAAACCGTATTTTATTAGTCATCTCACATAAAAATACAAAATCAACAATCTATAATCCATATTTAACAGAAATCTTTCCCTGGATTACTGCCAGCATCAAAATTCTTTAGTAGCTTAGCAAAACTAAATTAATGGTTTTCAATATTTTGTCTGCATAACATTATGTACCATTACCACAAGGCACAAAAAGAAGACATAACTTGTAACACTGTACCACACACGCAGTTCCTACTTTGGACTTTTAATTGACACAATTATCACTCTGTTTTTCAGTGCTAGATGTGACCATGGAAATTAATCAAATTAATAACGCTCTCTCCATATCATAAAGTACAGTCTTCCATGAACCTCGTATCGAGAACTTAGTAGACAAATTCAAACATATAATATAAATTTCCATTATATCGGACAAAACCTAAGAATGTCAAACAATTTTTCAGCAAACGGCAATATAGGTTATTGGAAACACAACATATATGTCTTGTTATTACTGGGTGTTTATCTTGGATGTAAATTTCAGCCTTCACGTACTTTATCACGTGTTTCATTGCCAGGCTTCTCAACAGTTTGTCATGAAGAGCACTTTCTAATTAAACATAACCAATTTGCATTGGCAGAAAATAAAAGAAATAAAAGCTAGTCCCAAGGTGCACAAAGAGTACCAATTTTCTTCAAGCAAACCTCCTTTAAATACTCGCAACTAAGGACACCTCATTAGAAGCCATTGTGCAATCCATCAAAGGCTCGGAAGATGTCAAAATGAAGATAATAGCCTGAGAGTGCACAATAGTAAAAAGAACTATGCAGAACAAGAACAAACTTATAACTTTATACATGCATTGACCTTCGGTAACAGAATAACTATTGGGATCAAATCAACCTGCACCTCGTTTCTTTCAATAGTTCAAAAGCACATTGTCCAAAGAAAAGTTACTGACACCAAATCCAGGGAGAGGGGGGGTATCAGCATGTTATATCATCAAAAGTATAATAATATAACCTTAAAAACTATAAATAAATCAAGATCATAGATCATATCACCTTCTGGCAGCATGGGTCATTAAAACTAATAATGCTGTCATATAGCTCAAGACAAGTCTCACAGATATGATTCAGAAGGAAAAAAGTGGAAAAGAAAAAAAATGTCGCTTCCCTTTATTTGCACAACACTGTCTAGCAATCTAAATTAAAGAAAAATATACAACTGTACAAATAATAGAAGAAAACATAAGAAAGAAACTCCATACAAAAAAATAAAGAAGAAAAAGAAAACAAATGAAACATTACAAAGAACTATATTGGACATGTAAAAATAGGGAGAAGAATATATACTAGCATCTCAATCTGCTTCAACAAACCTCAAAACCTCTCCGTAACAAGTCAACAATAAAAAGCCTACACTTGAGGCTGCTTTCTTCCTATGAACAAAACAATAATCACATAGCCACAGTTATGTACAATACATAACCACTGTCAGTCTAAGGCATAGTATACACTCATTCCAACCTATGCGACATGGACCCTCCAAATGTATGAACTACCCAGCAAGGACATCTGTTCAAGAGTTCTTGAACATTAACCAAACAACCATACTGAGTAACGACTACCTTGATTCTGCCATATAATTACAATTTTCATATCATGCATGAAATGCTCTGTGGTAATTGAACTCTATAAGCAAAAACCAAATAATAAATGCAAATAATTTTCTCTATGCCTACACACGTAGTGCCAAACCATTAATCTAAACATCCAAATCCCATGAATCAGCTGGATCAATATCACTTGGTGTTGCAAACCCATGCAACATAATTCTTTTATGGTTTTGGTTGCTGGACCTTTTCCGCCACAAAAGAACTGACTTTGCACTGTAAGTGCTTGTGGTGGGTGACCGTAATAGTCAAGTCACATAGATCATTGGATTGCAGAAGCACAGTGTAGTTTTCTTCACTAGGTTCAAGGTTCATGGGTTGTTGGAAGCTCTCATTGTCACACTAAAGGCTGCTACTGCTAGGCTCTTAGATGGGCTTGTTCAAGAATCCCCTGCATCAAGAAGCCGCCACCATAAAGCCCACTTCCTCCTTGGTAGTTCCTAGGATCTGAACAAAGTAGCTCCCTGATTTGGAATTATTGAATTTTGTCAGGGTAACATCCAAAGCAAACGCAAGAATCAGGCTGAGTTCAAGAGCTAACTACGCAAACGGAATGGCATAGGAGCAAAAAATAGGGGTCTGGCACAGCAGAGCAAGGAAAGTCCCTCTGCAGGTGTGGCTGCACCAGATTATTAATCTAGTTTTATTTTATTTTGATTATAATTATAATTGGAATTCTTTTCTACTTTGGCAGCTTTAGTAATGAATGAATTTCAGACATTTTCTTGACTTTGAGAACCTCTTGAAATTGGACTGAGAGCTTGACTGCCATAGTCATTCAGAATCTCCCATTTGGTATTGCATTATTTTGATATACGATCAAATCAATCCATCAATTTTGCAGATTCAAAACATATGCTCTTTCATCCTTATGAGCTTCTCAAAGGGGCATTCCTCTTTGCAAATCATCTTTGTCAATCATCATTCAGAGACGTGACTGATAGCATAAGAAGATTGTCTTGCACCACACTATTGCAATCAACTTTGCACTACACTTGTCAAGAGGTTCCAGATCCTCACAACCCTACTTTAACCTTAGCTATCACTGAAGTGGAGTTGTGGTGAGAGCAGCTTGTAACCTCTATTTGTGATTCAGTTCGCAAAGTTGGAGGAGTGCCTGCCATTTGTGGGAGTTCTTCTGCTTGCTCATGCCACCACAATGAAAGCTTCACCAGAAGCCGTTCCTCATCAGAGCCTTTGGCTTTGTTGCAGAAGACAGATAGAGTGACAAAACTAGCATGACCTGTTCGAGTTTGAAAAAAGAACAGTCTGCTGGTTTGGGCCTTTTGAACCCAGAACAGAGCCAAACCATCCTAAGCAGATCCAGGTCTGATTCCACTCCCGTTCAAATCAGATCCAGAGCCAGATTCGTATCCAATCTGGTCCGGATCAAATCTAAATCCAATCCAGCTCGTATCCAACTCAGATCCAAATCTGGTTTAGCTCAAACCCAGCTCGGATCCAGGTACAATATTTTTCAATGAAGAGGCTCCTTAATTGTAGATTCATGTCAGATTTGACAAAAAGAAGTTAGAGCACCATGATCTAGCATTTATTCCTCTGGAACCCAAGCATATTTGGAACACTCTTCTGCAAGGGATCATCCATCATATTCAAGGTATTCTTATTACGATCAATCTTATAATTCTCATTTGCAGTAGGGATGACGATATTCACATAGCCATAAGAAGAATTATAATTATCACATGCCAGTTAATGGGGCTTCTTCTAGAGATTATTACGGCAAAAACTATTCACACATATTCTCCAAGAGCTCCGGAACGTCTAAAACTTGTTCAAGTAGAGCCAAATTGAATCTTATTGATTCAAGTCGAGAATGAAACATATTCTGTTATTCTTCATGTGTTATATAAAGCTCTCTCTCATTATGGTTTTTTAAGAAGATTGCTACCAGTGAAGCACTGATAGCAAATATTTATTATGCTCACTATCAGTCCCTTGGTGATGATATTATGGCTTTTAAGTCTCTTGAAGGATATTTGAGTGAACAAGAAATGTTGTCACTCAAACACTTCTTTCTCATCCCCATAAGAATTGGAGGTTGGATATAGTGATGACTCGTCGTGGAGTTTTACTTATGGTACAAAGATTTCATTATCAAAAGTAAGGTGTGAGTCTGGAACATAATAAGCTAGAATTGGTTTCGAATGGCTTGAAAAAGGTGCAATCAACTTTAAATTCAGTCCATTCACAATTGAGAATGATAAGGCAAGAAGTCTATGAGCTCAATAATCAAAATTTTGAAGGATATATGAGGACCAAAACAAGCCAAAGTTCAAGAGATCAATGCAGTTAATTAGGAGGATGAACTTGAGAATTCCACAAACAAGGCGATAAAGGAAGACCATCCCATGAGGGAAGAGTTCTAAGATTTTGAGTATATTCAATATTTTGAGTTTGTTATTCCTCCAAAATTCATTGAGTCAAAGGAGGAAAATCTATTGATTGTTCCATGAAGATCAAGACAATTAGAAGATGGATTATGGTTGCACAAGTTCAAGATCAACAATCACAGTTCTTCATCCTTTCAACACTTCAAGACTTGAGGACAAGGTGTTTGCCAACTGGACTTCTTCAAGCATTACCATTGACATAACTCGCCAGACTCAAGTTCTTCTCAAATGGGAATAATTGAAGCCGGACAATAGGGTAAAGGCCTATGTGCCTATGTGTTTTGTCATAAGCATTGATAAGTGTATTATTGCTTTAGTTTTATTTTAATTTAAAAAGTCCTATTTTGTAGTAGTGGCCCCTAAGTAGTCCATATAAAAGGGGTTGGAACTCTTTTGTATGGAAAAGCCTTCAAATACGAATGAATTTTCTGAATATTATTGCTGAATGTTTTCCTTAAATCCTTGATTTGGAAACCCAAAGCTTGATTGCCATGGTCCTTCAGCATCTCCTTTATACTATTGCATTACCCTGTGTATTCAAAGTTAAAAATTATACGAAGACAACATTTAGACAAATATTTACACCCAATCCATACACAAGAGTGAATAAAATGGTTCTTACAACATGGCTGTTAGACTGCCTCAAGCACTTTAAATAATCAACCCCCATCCCCACTGAAAAATAACATTCCAGAATTCTGGACAAGGAACAGAATTGAGTATAAGATGATTATCATCCTATTATTTAGTTATTATTGGTAATTCATGGAAATTTCACCCATAGGAAACACATAGATGCGGGGATCTTTCTAAAACAATAAGCGCCAGATCTCCTTAATCTCTAAAAAGGTGTCAACTAGTTACAATTGTTGAACAAAATATTGACACTTAGCAGTCACATGAAGAACACAAGAATGTGAAAGAATTAATTACCTTTGGGGGCTTGAAAGGATAATCAGGAGGGAAATGAATAGTAACTAGAAAAACACCTCCAGCATATGGGCTATCAGGAGGTCCCATTATAGTTGCTTGCCAATGAAACATGTCTTCAGCAACAGGACCTATTTAAATTGAAAAATATATTGCAAAAAATTATTACATAATATATCCACATTGAAATTGACCAGTAGTAATAAGTATCTAAATCACAGCAAAAGAAAGAAACGAAATCAAGTGTATTTCAAATCATCATAACTATAAATTCTAGACATAGTGCACAAAGTAATTCCCAAGAATTGCAGAATTATACAATATAATGGGCAACAACTCCACCTAGAACAGGACTTTTTACAATATAAGTGCTGCAATGCAACCAAAAATTGCTAGATGTCTTGCAGCACTTAATAAACATAGAATCAAACAGGAACATGATATGTATTCTGAAATCCCTTGTCGAACAGAAAGAAGATTTAACCATCACAGCACACTGATAAGTATGCCCGAGTTTTGTATTGGATAGTTTTCCTGACACAACCATTTTTCTCTATTTGAGATAGGCAGTAGATTCTGATTAGATTGAGCAGAAAGTAACAACACTGTACATAACAATAACAGTGTAGGATCAAAAAGTAGTACTGACAGTCTGGGACATGACATAGAATACACATGCGGAGAAGACCATTAAACTAACAGCTCCTCTTAGCTACCACCATCAAGGGTTGTGCATCGAGTGCAGCATGGACTGTCCCCAGACCAGGATATGTACCCAAACGTGGACCAAGCCCTCAATGCAATTTGTTCAGAAGGACAGCACATGCACACGCGCACGTGGCACACACAGAGAAGAGGAAAAAAAAAAAACCCGGAGTTTGATTACTCATAAAGTTAGTCTTCTACCCACCAAGGTTCAAGTTCAAGCCATTAACCTATGGGCATCCCAGAATTTCAATTTAGAAAAATGCATAATAACTATAAAAATTTGTGATTTGAATTCTATTTGTGCTCAGTGAGGCGTTGGCTATATATATACAGTTGAATGGAACCTGCTACCCAAAAGTTCCAATTCGAGGAGCATAGATTGTAAAGTTTATCCTCCATGCTGTAGAAAGTCACTAATCACCCATCAATCCCTTCACATTAGCATTGCAAGCAGATTAGCACCTTTCTCCACAATTATTTTCACAAACCAATTTTTGGCAAAAGCCATACATCCAGAGGACACCAAAATATTCTAATCACACAGAGCAATATTCTAGCTACATCGTACCAGCACTGCAAGAAGTTGGAGGATCCTTCTGCAAATCTTTTAGTTCCTTGAGAATACGCTTAGACGCCATACTGAAACCAACAAATAGACAACGCTTTCAAAGCTGCAGAGCCGAAAAAACACAATTAAAAACGAATTCACAAAATAAATCACAGTCACCAAACCACGAAATCAAACAGACCAGCAAAAACAATCAACCTATGTAGCGAATCCGTGATAAAGACAGAGCATCACACATGCTACACTGAAAAAATTGAAATCAACACTCGATCAACAAAGGTTTTGGTGTGTAACCCTAAGAAATGGATGATTACCAGAGAGGGAGCTTTTCCAAGAGAGTGAAGCCGACAGGCTTCAGAAATGGCAATATGACGGGAATAGCGGCGAAGAGGCGACGTCTTTCAAGCAGATCCACAGCCCCGGATCCTCCAAAACCCCTTCTGGTACCGCTTTTTCCTCCCTCGCCCCAATGTTGCACGCAAACGACTGAGGAGAGAAACGAATCTCGCCCAAGATGAGCTGTTAATAGAGATGGCCAAACACGCCTCTTTTCCTTTTCTGCCCTTTTCGGATTTTCAAATGTCTTACGTGTCCTCTCCCGGCGCTACGACTCGCTCAAGCCCCCCACCTTTGCCACTTTGACCCTGGTCATTATTTTTCCAAACAAAAATCGTAAAATATTTTAGAAAACAGTTCATATAGTTGCTATTCACAAATGTGAATAAATTTTGAAAACTAGTAGGTGCATATGTCATGAGATTTGAGAGACCCAAGATTACTTAAGAGCCAAAATTAACCCAAACCCTCGTGCAGCACACTAGCAAACCAACCACTCTTACACTTATCACAAAAGAGGGTAAGACTTCTAGTCTAACTTTAACACTCTCAAGCTCACCTTTTCACTCTCAAGCACTCTTTCTCACCCTCACTAAGCCCTTAGAAAGATGCTCACAAATGCCTTAGCCAACTCACACTTAGATACTCAAAGGAACACAAGAGAGAGAGAGAGAATAACACTCTTGGAGAGAGAAAGCACAAGAGACTATTATTGCTCTCAAGCTTGGCTTCTTACAAATGGGAGGGGGAGGCCCCTATTTATAGAGGAAATCAATGGCAATTCTGTAAATAATGCAGGATTCCAAAAGATTCGGGCGCGTCTGGAAGGATCGCGCCGCACCACGCGCCGGCACGTGCTGCGCCCCGTGGCGCAGCGCTCACCGTGAGCGCCACGCACCTGGGCGTGCCGCGGCCTTAAGCGTGGCACGCTCCTGCGTGTGCCGCTTGTGTGCTCGTCCGATGTGTCATCCGAGCTGGCAGCTGATCTATCATGCAACGTCTACACCGTCTACCACGTCAGCCGCGTCTCTGGAAGCTTTCGTGCCTGGGTCACTGTCTGGCGCGCCTCGAGCGCTCTAGTGCTCTGCTGCTCTGTGCCTTGGCTGCTTCCCGGTGGCTGCCCCTGATCCATCTCCCCTTGATGGTTCCCGGATGACTGTGCCTTGATGCCCGGCTCATCTTCAAAACATTCTCCCCCACTGTTCCCAGTTCCGACTCTCTCGTTGGCCGCCATGCTCCCAATTGGTGCCTTATTTCTCTCTCTATGAGTCGGGTCTTCAACATCACCATGATGCCTCCTCCGGCGCCACCTCGCATCGCGACGCGCTCGTGTGAACGGGCCATCACCATGGTCCGTTACAATCTCCCCAACCGAGTCCGTTAACGCCCTCGTCGATGTCGGAACACTTGGCGGCTCTTCCCGTCTCGTCCAAGTGTCTCGATCACCTTGACCCAGCTTCTCTTCCTCATGCGGCAAAACCTCTTCGTCCAAAACCCCTACCTGTAACTCATCACAGATAGGTGCTCCCTCCTCCTCACTTTGGCCACTCACGGCCTCTCTTGACTGAGCTCCACTCCCCTCGGTGGAACCACCTTCGGTCTTGGCTTGCGACTGACCCGTGCAGCCCAGCTATAGCATCTCCTTTGGGGTGTCACCTACCCTAGGACCAACTCCTGTGGTCCTCTCATGCCTTCCATCCTCCTCTGCCAATACCGCTTTGGCCACGATCGGCGTGCCTCCTTGGAGAATGCCTCGCTCACAAGCCTCCTTCTCGGTCGTCAGTTCCGTGCTTCCGACCTTGTCCTCCTTCAAGGGTGCTCCTCCCTTGATAGCAAGTTGGTCTCCAATCTTCTCCTCGATTGGTGACTGTCCAAGCGATCCTGACGCTTGGTCCTTGGGGTCAACCACGCTTCCGCTGTGCCCCACTGATCCTCCCTCGAATTGGTCCACCTTGGCTACTTCCCTCTCTAGGCGGTACGTTCTGATGGAGCCAAGACTCTCATGGATCCCATTCTTCAGGTGTCTCCATCCTCCTCCATCTTTCCCTTGTCCTTGTTCGAGGGCTCGGTGTCATTCCTTCACATTGCCGCCATTTGATACTTCTGAGGGCACTCCCTTGAGTAATGAGGACCCTCGCATATGTAACACTTGACTGGGGGATGGCCACTCTTTCCGTTGGGCTTCTTTGTCGTCCTTGGCTTGGACGAGCCTTCCTCATCATCACTACTCTCGGCGCGGCTCTCCTTGCCATGACTCTCCTTGTCGTTCTTCTTGGGAGGCACCTCCTTCTCCATTGGCTTGTATTCCGTGAGGGACTCCATCGCCTCTTGGAGCGTCTTCACATTCATTCGATTTAACTCGGTCTTCGCCCAAGGTTTGAGTCCGCCCTTAAAGAGGAAATAGGTGTCCTCATCCCTTAGGTTGGGGAGTTGGAGGCGTAGGTTGGCAAAATCCTCCACATACTTACGCAAATCTCCGGTGTGCCTCAACTCTTGAATCCTCTCCCTTAGATCCTCCTCGGCATTGTGTGGGATGAAGTACCTTCAAAACTCCATCTTGAATTCCTCCCACGTCCTAATACCTTGAGAAGAAGCCCTATGGTGCCACCATGTTAGTGCATAACCAAAAAGATAGGCAAAAGCAATACTTATTTTCTCCTTGTTTGAGTAGATGCCCAATCCTTAGAAGTAGCTCTCGCAAGACCATATGAAGTTGTCTACCTCCTCGGGATCTCGCCTTCCACCATAAAAGCGAGGCTCCGGTATCTTCCCCTTGGAACCCGTTTGAATCACCACGGCCTTGCCTTCCACCATGGTCATCAAGGCTGCAACTTTCTCCTTGAGGGACTCGATCTCGACCCTCGTTTAGGAAGCACGACTCCCATCATCCTCGGTTGCCTGCGACTCCTCTCACAGCATCTCCACCTCTCATCGCAGCTCATCTAACTTGTCAAGACCCTCCAAGGCCATCACGAGTTGGGCTTTGGTGTACCCCAACTCCTTCTTCACAACGTCTCTTCTTCCTTGGGCTCCATGGCCATTACCTCCAAGACCTCCACCCGTTGGACCAAGTCTTGGTACTTGAGCATGGCGTCGTCCCTCCCATGGCATACCTCAGACATCTTCTTTTAGATTCCCACGATCTCCTCCTTGACCTCCCCTAGGTCAGCAGAGAGCACGTCCACACTCTCCTTCAAGGCTTGGATGCAATCCCTTGAGATGTCACGGCCCCTCCTTTTGGGAACCACTAGAGCCTCCTCACGACCCACCTCGAAAGACTCCATACCTGCCATGAAGAAAAAGAACTACTAGGCTCTCCACTTAGAGAAGCAAGGAAACCACAAGACCACAAAACGTGGCTCTAATACCACTTGTCACGACGTTTGGGAGGCCCAAGACTACTTAAGAGCCAAAACCAACCCAAACCCTCGTGCGCCACACTAGCAAGCCAACCACTCTCACACTTATCACAAGAGAGGGTAAGACTTTTAGTCTAGCCTTAACACTCCCAAGCTCACCTTCTTACTCTCAAGCACTCTTTCTCACCCTCACTAAGCCCTTAGGAAGATGCTCTCAAAGGCCTTAGCCAACTCACACTTAGATACTCAAAGGAACACAAGAGAGAGAGAGAAAAAACACTCTTAGAGAGAGAAAGCACAAGAGACTATTATTGCTCTCAAGCTTGGCTTCTTACAAATGGGAGGGGGAGGCCCCTATTTATAGAGGAAATCAATGGCAATGCTGTAAATAATGCAAGATTCCAAAAGACTCGGGCGCGTCTGGAAGGATCGCGCCACGCCACGCGCCGACACGTGTTGCGCCCCGTAGCACAGCGCTCATCGTGAGCGCCACCCGCCTAGGCGTGTTGCGGCCTTAGGCGCGGTGTGCTCCTGGCACGCTCTTGTGTGTGCCGCTCGTGTGCCTAGCATGTGTCCGTCTGATGTGTCTCCGAGCTGGCAACTGATCTGTCATGCCACGTTTGCACCGTCTGCCACGTCAGCAACCAGTCTGCCACATCAGCCGCGTCTCTGGAAGCTTCCGTGCCTGGGTCACTGTCTGGAGTGCGCCGCCCCCCGTGGCGTGGCGCGACGCGCCTCGGGCACTCCAGTGCTCCGCTACTCTGCGCCTCAGCTACTTCCCGGTGGCTGCCCCTGATCCATCTCCCCTTGATGGTTCTCGGATGACTGTGCCTTGATGCCCGGCTCATCTTCAAAACATTCTTCCCCACCGTTCCCGATTCCGACTTTCTCGTTGGTCGCCATGCTCCTGATTGGTGCCTCATTTCTCTCTCTATGAGTCGGTCTTCAACATCACCATGATGCCTCCTCCAGCGCCGCCTCGCATCGCGACGCGCTCATGTGAACGGGCCATCACCATGGTCCGTTACACATACATAGGTTAAATGTTATGACCCAATTTATTTTAAGTTTTTCATTTTGGTGCATTATTTGGGATGAGGGGCTTTAATGATTAAATTAAAAGTAATTGGGGTCAAGTTGTAAATCTTGGAGGGGTTAGATTGAAAGAAATTAAAGCTTAGGGGATTGGATCATGAATAAAACTTATAGGTTTAGCACAACAGTGGAACGAATACTATGCAAGCCATACCATGATCACTATGGCCGATTTTGGCTTAAAAACTAAGATTTTGTGTGCAAGACAAATTGATGCACATTTGCCTTCAAACAATTTTGAGATTGAGAAAGAAATTTGAGTTTTGGTGGCTGACAGAACTCACAGATGATTGAAGGGGAGTTTTTCTGTGATTTTTGAGCTTTTAGATCAATTTTAGTCCAATTAAAGCACATAGAGTGGTTTGCCTGGCTTGGATCTACAACCCTTAACCTTTAATTGATTGAGGTAAGTCTTTAATCTATAAAATTTTTATGTTTGTTGGGTCAAGTTTAGTTCTAGATGTAAGTAGGCTACTGAGTTGGGAACTGGGCAAAGAAGATAGACCCAAATGGCATCTGAGTCTGCACTAAGTCAACCCAGGCAAGTAGGCTAGGTTGGATAGGAATAGATTAGGCTAGCCCAAGTGGGCTGGGCCAAGTCGAGTGGGCTGAGTTTGGTGGGTTGGGCGGGCCAATGAGTGATGAGTTAGGTCAAGTTGAGTGAGTTGACTCGATAAGTCAACTGGGGTCCAGTGATTTGAATCAGTAGGTTGACTTAGCGAATCAACTTAGCAATAAAATCTGGAATATGCTATCCCATGGATAAAATATAAGGGAATTAGAATTAAATAATCAGAGTTAGGATAAGGTATCTAAGATCCCAGTTTAAGGGAAAAAATGGTTCAAAGGTTGATTCAGCGGGAAACTGCCCGATTCAGTGGGAACTTAAACTGGTTTTGGGTAGGTAAAACTGGTCTGCACCTCTGGGTGGTTTGGTTCATCAGAAAACCTGCTAGTTCAGTACTGTTTAAACCAATTTTGTGTGCAAATGACTCGGTTTAAGGGTTTTAAAGCCGGTTCAGGCCAGTTCTTGGGTAATTAAGGCAAGTTCAGTTCGGCTATGGGGTACTTTGAGGCTGGTTTAGTTTGATTTTGAGGTATTCATGGTCGGTTCAAGCTAGTTTAGGGAGTTTGAGGTAGATTCAAACCAGTTCAAGGGTTTTGAAAGTCAGTTCAAGCTAATTCAAGGGCTTTGAAGACCGGTTTAGTATTGTTTAAAGGTTTTTAAGGGAATTGGATGTGTGTTCTTGAGTCGTGTAAGTTCCGGGTGATGGAAATGAGCCTTAGGATGCGTGAAAAGGCCTTAAAGTGGGATTTGAGCCCGGTTTTGGGCTGCCAAGTCCTTTCTTATGTTGGTTCGAGTGTGGGTTTTGATTGTATATTGTTGTGATTGTAAATTCACCACCTAAGATGCAAGGTGATCAGTGAGTCGGGGCAGCAACTTGAGTTTGACTCGATTTTGACTGTGAGTGATGATACTCTTTTTAAAACATGTGTTTTGTCACTGAGTTTTGACATGGACTATGATTTGATGCATACAGTATGTTAATATATGCAAATTTACTAGGATATGTATTGATGTATTTTGAGACTTATAATGAGCTTGATATTATCTATTTTGGCACCATATATTGATATATGAACTATATATGTGTATATGCTAACTGTTTGGTAAATGTACAACGATGATATGTGTTATATGATGTGAGGATGTCAGGGGCTTAGCTAAAGTACGATTATCTGTAGCATCCAGTGGTGAGTGTTTTGAGTCTAGTATAAGGCTATGGTGCCTTGAATATGATGCGCACTGTCGTGATGAAATTGGAACGCCAAGGACTTGGCTGGAGGACAGTGTGCCACAGCATCTAGTGGTGAGTGCCCTAGGTTCAGTGATATAATATGATGACTAGATATGATGATACCCTTACATTTATATTTTGATGTATTGTACTGCTCACTGTATATATATGTGTGTGTGTGTATTTTGGTTTACATTATGATACATATACCAACATGGCTAGAATTATCATCTGTACTCACCAAGTTTAGCGACTCATGTTTTAATATTTTTCTAAATCAGGTTGACTATTCGTTCACAGATAAATTGGTGCTAGAGCCAACTTTAATGCCGACTTGATATGTATAGGCATATTTTTTTGTTAACATTTTGTATTCTATTTGCTCCTTATTTTCGCAGATAGAATTCTGGTTTGTATTTGAGAAGTTGAGATATTTATGTGATATGATCAGTTTTGTTTATATGCTATTGTTATAAGCCTTACTAGAGTTGGTAAACCCGATGGTAATCACGAGGCTGAGTTTGGGCCGTGACATTAAAGATTTTAAAATATTTTACTTAAGTAAATATTTGTGGTCTTTGTTTTGAATTTTATATTTTATATATTCAAATAAATTTTATCAAATATTTTTTTTATTTTGATTTCAATAAAAAATCATTTTCATTTGTCAAGAATTCAAAATAATGATTTTGAAAATTTTCAAAAAATAAAATATTTAATTTTTTGCATGATAATAATTACTATATTCTGTGGACCGTATAAATAGCTTAGATAAGGACCCCATGCTTTCAGTAATATTGTTGTTCCTCTTGTTTTCCGAAAGTAGAGAACAAAAAATGCAGGGTGTCTCATGTGACAGATTTTGTTTTTTCTGTTTTGGGAAACAGAAAACATAATCAGGAAACAAGGGCTGGCAGGACCAAGGGCATGTTTTCTTCCACATGAACCCAAAATGAAGGGAATTGAAACGAGGGGAACCAGAACACAAGTTGCCAGTTTGAATCTTGCCATCCTGCTGGGGTTTCTTCTAGAAATGTACCAAAAATAGGGGGAAAAATAGTTGCTGAATTTCATGAAATCTGAAAATTTTAAAATAAATAAATAAAAGAGAAGAAAAATAAGAAAACCAGACCAAGAACTGTGGTTAAGATTAGCCATTATAGCTGCAATTACTCAAGACTCTTTCTGTAACCATGAGGAGCCAACTGGGTAAGAGCTGTTTAGGCAGAATACAGGACAGCCATAGCCTGGAGGGAGTGTGCTGTATCCAGCATGTGATGTACATCGTTAGTGAATGTGCTTGATGTTTGATGCTGCAACAAAAAATGGAGAAGGTTGAGTCAGGACTAGTGCAGGAGGGGCCACAAATTTTGTCCTTTAGTATAAGAGTTCAAATATAGGTCTGACTTCAAGAGGAGTTTTCACGGCCTGACAAATGGTAACAGAAGTCAAAGCACGCTTTGATTTGAACTCGTGAAATGCTTTTACAAACAGCAGACATTTTTCTCTTTGGACCCTCCTCCACTATTGTTTCCAATAGATAGAGGTTTATCCTAAGAGCAGTGCCGGCACCTCTCATAGAGGTGGGACCCACAGCCGAGTGAGATGTGGGTCCCACGTCTCTGTGAGAGGTGAGGACATTGCTCTTAGGAGGAGTATCGAATGAATCATGGATAGGATACATATCCTGCTTTGATTGCTATTCTATCTCAAACATTTCTACTGATGTCATGGAAATAAAGTGCAGAGCAGCAAAGTTAACATTTTCAGGTTATTAATTGTAAGAATCAAATTGTTGAATGAATGGAAGAAAAATTGATAAAGTAATTTCTATATTGTTCAAATTTGATTAAAACCTAAACAATCGATTTATTGGATGCACTTCACCATCTCTGAATACATTTTTCTGTTGAGAAAAGAGTTAAAGCAAATGCTACTTACAAATCTAAGAAGATTGAGCTAGTTCTATGACTGATCAAGGTATCTAGGTTCTTTAATTATGGCCAGGTTTCTAAGTCAAATGACTGGATTTCTTCAATCATCCTAACAACCTCCTCCATCTTAGGCCTTTTGTCTGGAACCTTCTCGACACAAGCCAGTGCAATTTGAAGCATCTGAACCATCTCTTCTTCATTATTTTGGTACCCGATTAGCTCGGAATCAAAGACCTCAGCCGTCCATTCCTCTCTGATGATGGAATTGACCCATCTCGGTAGATCAACCACATTTTCATTTCCTCCCAGTGATTGCACAGGTGCTTTTCCTGTCAGCATCTCGAGGAGGATGATCCCGAAGCTATAAACATCTGATTTCTGGATGTATTTCCTGAACTCAATCACCTCAGGGGCTTGATATCCTGCAATTTTAGGTGGAATTGAAGGTGGGGCAAATAGAGGACTTAGGCCAAAATCAGAAATGCAGCCTTGGAGGTCACGCGTGAGGAGGATGTTGGAAGATTTTATGCTTCCATGCGTGAATTTCCCACCAGATGAAGAATGGATATGAGCAACACCCCTAGCTGCTCCGAGGCAAATCTTCACTCTGGTTTCCCAGTCAAGCGTTCTTTCAGTTTCCCTGTATCCTGTAGACAATTGATCACAAGTTATGATGGGATGCTCCACTAAAGCGATATGAATTTGTACCAAAATAACACATAACCAGCTGTGTCAAACTAATTGGGAGTGACCACTGACTAATGGAGCTCAATTCACTTATAAAGAACTTCATTTCTCTGCATTTTGAATACCTATAACTTAATTTTTAAACTATAATATAGCTTATTGAACAACAGAAAAAATAACAGAAGGGTAATCCAGAGCAGGAGGCCCTGTCTCTGCCCATAGAGAAAACAGAAAGCAAGAATTATATACCATGCAGATGTGCCCACAAACTGCCAACGATCATGTAGTCATAAACTATGAGTTTCTCGTCCTTGGAATAATAATAAGCTCGAGGAGGAACAATATTTGGATGCTGTCCTACTCTTACCATTATTTCAATCTGTTGTTCAAACTCCCTCTTACCAAGAGCCACTTCCTTCAGCCTCTTCACAACCACAGTTGTTCCATCTTCCAAAATAGCTTTATATGTTGTCCCATAAGTTCCCTTTCCCATAACTTCTGCAGAAGCTCTCAGTAAATCCTCTAGATCAAAATTACAGGTGTTACCTCCCAAGAAAACCAATTTGTTCTTCCTAGCTTCTTGCACCCCGCTGCTGAAATCTTCCTTGGGATTCTCACACCTTCCACCATAAAACTTCCTTTTCAATGCACCACCACTTGTAACATTTTTCTTCTTCAAACAGCATAGCACTAAGAAAAGAAGAAAAACAAATGTAACTACAGAAGCTCCGACACCAATGCTAACCAAATTACCCACACTCAATTTTTTCTTTGCTTTCTGATAGTGAGGTATTGTTGGCGAGGGAGGAAAGTAAGTTGGGGAAGGAGACGGCGAGGTGTTCATGAGGCAGTGATTCAGTGGTGGCCCACATAACATAGGTTCCCTTCAAAAGAACAAGCAGGAAACTTTTGAAGGGAAGATGGGATTGAGCCACTCAGGTGGTTGTAGCTGAAATTGATTTGCTTGAGATTTGGGAGGTTTAGATCAGGAATGGATCCGGTGAGGGAGTTATTCTGGAGGTTTAATACATTAAGATAGCCCAATTTTTGAATTGAGTTTGGAATGCTGCCCGTGAAGGAATTAAAGGACAGGTTAATTAAGTTGAGCTGTGAGGAGAGAAGATAAGGAATATCACCCGTGAAGTTATTTTCTTCAAGATATACATAGTTGAGGGAAGGAAGGGAAAGAATATCAGGTGGAAGACTCTGGTTCAAGTGGTTTAATCGAAGGCTAAGGATTGTTAGTGCATCAAGCTTCCCAATTGTGTTAGGTGGAATTGGACCACGGAATCCAACGGCTGGGAGATGGAGAGCAACTACTCTTGTGCCATTTGGGTTACAAGAGACGCCAACCCAGAAACTGCAGACTGATGAACTAAATTTCCAGTTAAGTTTTCGACCGTGAGGCACTTTGGAAGCAAAATCAAGTAGTGCTCGTTTGTCAGCATTGAGGTCAGCGATTGTTTGGAAGACAAATATAAACAGGAGTAAGAGCAAATGGAATGCTGAAAGGAAAGAGCTTAACCTCATGGAGAGGTTTCGGATTTGGGTCCGTGGAGTGAATGGCTGTTACTATTCTAATTCCAGAAACTCCTTGTATTTGATCACACAGAACTATGATTGATCATCTCGGCCTCCCACCAAACACCATTAAACTATTGTAGCTGCGCACAAAGCGAAAGCAGAAAGTTAACAATAGATCTTTTCTGGGTAGAGTAAATTCAAATGAAGCAAAAGAAAATACAAAGAACAAAAAGAAACCCTTTATGGGATTGTCAAATTGATTTTAAACAGTGTCTTGAAGACTTAAATACCCAAGTGGCCATTATACTCCAAATCCTTGTATACATTGTCAGAAACGGCAAATAAAAAGCTCTAAAAGAATTCATCATTCATCCATTTCAAGCATTTGCATTCAAACTAATTGTTTGAGGAGAATTCTCTTCATCCAAGACTGGCGTGCCGAAGAACGACAGTTCAGCTGTTCCATTTTTGCAATCTATGTTCCAAGATTGGCATCGAACTCAAGACTATTCTGCAATCTAAGTGGTTGATTTTTCAACTTTGATCCGACCCATTTCGGGTTTGGAAAGTATTCTAAAAATTATTTTCAGAAAATAAGAAATACAGAATAGAAAGAGATTTCAATAATAATCCAAAGGTGAAAATATCATTTAGTGCACATACTTTCACACACTTGTCTACGAACATCTATATATGTAATATATATTATATATATATATATATATAGAGCGAGAGAGAGAGACCTCTAAGTTTTGGTGAATACGCGCGGCGGTGGAAGCAAACTCGCAGACGGTGAAGCTGTGGAAAGCTGAAACAAAGCCAAGGCGTTCATCTTTGGCCTCCAACGGCATTATACACTTTTACGAGAGAATAAAGCTCGAAGGTTCGGAGGACAAAATTACGGAAACACTTTACTGTGGGAAAGTGGAGTGAAACTCTTCAGCTTCTTCTTCAAGCAAAGAGCGGAAAGAAGAGCAGATCTGGAGGAGAGTAATATTCTCTCCCTTCTTTAAGCTTCAGCTTCTGCCATTACTGTTACAGCTCAGGAAAACAGAGCAGCAATGGAAAATCGCATGTCAGAGGTCCCATGGGTTGGTTAAGGAAACTAAAAAACAGGACGCTAAGCCGGCTGATTTGACTTTTTTTGTTTTCTTTTAGTCAACATAATTTTTGTTTATTGGTTGATTGACACCTGCTGTGAGACAATTTTGGCTTCTCATCATTGAGTTTTTGAAATTTTAATTTTTTTATACAGAAAATCTAAAATTTTGCAATATTTAGTTTTTTTAAAAAGAATTTAATTATTTCATATGTTTTTGATTATTTATTTTTTCATTAGAATCTCTTCCCTAATAATCAAAGAAAAAAAAATTAGGAGCAGAAGAGCCAGAAAACGTGTTAGAGTTTGTTTGTACAATAACAAAAGCAGAAGTTAACGGTCAAAAGTTCGTAAGCGGGACTCGGGTCACTTTAGCAGCCAAAAGGATTACTCAAAAGAAAGTTGAGTGTTACTGCTGGAGTGATTTTTAAGCTCTCGGGTTCCGTTTGAGGGGGTGTTTACAAATGCTCGCGAAAAATCTGAAGGGGGGTTTACAAATGTTTGTGAAAAATTGGGAGGGGTTAATTTAAATGGAAATAGATAAAATTAAATTTTAATTAGAAGTAGAGGTGTTTGTAAAATACATAAAAAAATTTTGAAATCAGTAAAATGATATTTAAAAGATAATTTTGTGAAATGATTGTGGATAAACTTTTAGAATTAAAAAGATTATCTTACTCTTATATATAATTTTTTTATTTTATTTTTTATTATTATTTACAATATTTCTTTTTTTTTTCTCTTATCTCTCTCTTTCACTTTCCCTGTCTTTCCCCTGCCCCCCCCCCCCTAGTCTCTGGTCATTGTAGTAGTCGGGAACTTGTTGTCGGCTAAGATCGAGGTATGAGAGATGCGTTCAGTTGGCCAGTAGTGTCGATTGATAGTAGTGATTGACAATGTCGCCCCCTCCCCGTTGCAGCTCCTCTCCCCATCGTTGCGCGCAAAAATATCAGTAGTGACCCCCTTCCTTGCCGACACCCCCCTTATGGCTCTCAAGAATAAGGCTAGAAATAATGAAAAATTTTGAGAATAAAAAGATCAAAACAATTTTAAAATAGTTTAGATTTAATTACAAAAATGTCATTGAAATCCATAAGCACATTCCTCCCTATTTCAAATTTTTTCACTATTTACAATTTAATTTAAGTAAAGTAAAAATTAAAAATAGTTTTATAAACATCTAAAATCACTTTTTAATTATTAAGAAGCTCAGAACCTACAAGCAAAAGTCATTGCAAACACCTCCTTAATGTAAATTAGGAATATGGGTGTGTTTGGATTTTTTTTCAAAAAGTGTTTTTTAAAGTAATTTTGGTAAAATTGATTTTATAAAAAATAGAAGTTATTTTACATTTTTACACTATTTAGATGATAATATAAAAAGTGATTTTTATATAAAATTTGGCTGTGCTGGCAACAAAAGAAAAATATGAAACTACATTAATTTGTTTGGATTTGTGTTCTATTTTTATTTTTTATTTTTAAAGGACAAATAGGTTTCAAAATTTCCAAAACCAAATTTTCATTATAAAAGATATATTTCCAGGAAATTTTTCTCCTATTTCTTTTCATTTTTTTCCCGATCATAAACAGTTTAAAAAAATCTAGGGTTTGAATTTTTACTGGTCCACTTTTTTAAAAAAATGGAAATAGTCAAAAGAATAGTTATTTAATTTTTTATTCACTAACTTAAGGGAAGTGGTCACAGTAGCAATTGGATTCTCTCAATTTTGATAAAAATTAAAATATATATATATATATATATTTGATACATACAAAGAAATATTATGCGTCAATATTTTCAATATCACATATTTTTGATCAATTTTTATTTTATAAATTAAAATAACAAATTATGTGCATTAAATATATGATATCAATCATACATTGTCATATATAATACCATATAAGAGATAAAAAAAAAAATTTTTAAAAAAAATTTTACAACTGATCAATAACATCCTCGTAGCACATGGGTCCACCTAATAGTTATAATATAAATAATAAAATAATCTTATATCCACTTACAAGAATTAGATATGAATATTGCATCACGAGCACGAGTAGTCACAGGATTTGTTTGTGAAAGTTTCTATTTCTTAAGAAGTGTTGAAAAATAGTAGTAGTAGTTAAAAAAGTGCTAAAATCATAAAAGTCACAAGTGTTTGGAAATTTTGTTAAAAAATAAAAGATGCTAATAGTAGGTATTTGATAAAAAAAAAAAGTTATACTAATTACTTGTAATTTTAAAATGTCCAAATTGCCATTTTTTTTTAAAAAAGTTGTAAATATAATATATAGAAATAATTTTTTTTAAGTTGTAAATATAATTTTGACTTTATTAATATCAAACAAAAAAATTAATAATTTATATTTTGTATAAGTTATTAATAATTTATATAATTGCTCTTATATAAGTTAATAATAATTTTATAAAACCTCATTATTCATATTCTCCTTACTAATTTGTTGATAGTAAGACATGAATTTAAATAAAATACTGGAAGTAGAATTATTCAATAATATTTTGAATTATTTATAAATATACCATTAGTTACAAGAAGTAGGCTTTTATCTACTTTTGCTTTTGCCTATATTCTACTAAATTTTAGAGAAAAATAATTTAAAAGTAAATAACCCAAATAGACAAAAATACTTATTTTCAATTGAAAGCGAAATTTTATTATTTTTTAGCTCTTCTAAATAGGTGTACGGTATCCTTAGTAGAATTAATCTCATATGGTAAAATAGATAAATATACTTGTATATATATATATATATATATATGGATCTGTGTCACATTATTTTAACTGTTAAATTATGATGAAATTTAAATTATTTTATTGAAGTGATTAAAGTGTCAACTTAGACGATAATATTAAGTTACAATTGGACATTATAGTTAGTAAAGGTAACAATTCATTAACTAATCTAAGCGATCTTGTAGTTTTAAATTGGAATCTGAAGTGAATTGTGATATTGAGTGTTTTTTGAAAGGTTGATTAACCTGAAATGTCTTCGGACAACCTGACACATTTAAAATTACTAACATGACATGACAAATGTTTATATATACTGCATCTTTATACAAAAAGGTTCCCTGTTTAAATTTTATATTGGTATTTTATAAAGTATAATTTTTATTTAAAAAAAATTAATTTTTTAAAAGAGATTTAAAATTAATTTTAAAAAAATTTAACTTATTAAAGTAAAAAATTACTAATCAGAGGTTGACTTTTTTGTCAGATAGTAGAGAAAATTTAAATGAAACACATGATAACTCTTATGTTGTGTGTGTGTGTCTGTGTGTGTAAAAGCCGATCTGAAGTAAATACAACCCCAACTAAACCGGATGACATGATTGGGACCTCTAGTCATTAACCAAATGGACTTTCAAAATAGGGAGGGTCTAAGCGGTCCACAACCTTCAAGGGGAGGTAGTTTTGCCATACAGCAGGAGGCAATCTTATGGCTATAAATATTTATTTATTTGATATTTCAAAATGCGAATTCATGTATTTCTATTAATATTAAAATTTTAAAATAATATTGGAATTTAATGATTTTAACGTTTAAAGAAATCAAATTTGATATGAGATTAATGTATATCAATTGTATGTTGGAGACCGAAGGAAAAATGTGTGCATTAATTGCATTCAACTGAATCTGTAAGTTGGTAATGTGAACGTTAAAATTAAATAATTATATTTTATTTCAATTTATTTTTCCTATGCTTATATAAGGATATGTAAAAAGTCATACGATGCTATAATTAAATAACTATATTTTATTTTAATTTATTTTTTCTATGCCTATATAAGATTATGTATAAAGTTAAGTAGGGTGAGTTTTCAGAAAGAACAAGCAAGAAATAAACGATAACTGTGTAAAAAAAAAAGTAATGGTTGAATTTTAAATGCATCAAAAAAATCACTCCAAAGGGTAGAATCTAGCCTTATAAGTAGTAATTATACGCCTTTGCCAATAAGTGCTTTATATCATTTTTGTAAATTTAATAACATCTTTTGCAATATTTTTTTTAACAATTTCGTGGGCTACTCTTCAATTGTAGGTCATGTTTGTTATTAGGCTAAAACAAAGTTAAACTAGAAACATCTTTTTGCTCCCTTTTTCATATGTCTTAATCATATTCACATTATACGCATAATTTTTTCATATATTTACTCCCCCAAAAAGGAAAAAGGTAAAGTTAAAACATCAGCTTTGGTTCATAGGTACAACCAAACACAGTTTGAATAAGAAATTACTACAAGGGTGCATTTATACGATGTAATACTGCTAACCCCACGAACCTCTAAATTCAAATCTTTCTTAACGACATCTCAAACGTGGCCTTGTAGTTGTGGAAACAACACAAGGATGTATAGGAGGACTTAGCTCTTAATCTAAAAAAACAACTCAAAATATATATATTTTTCTTGTTGTTTAAACCGAGCAAGCTTTTAGGTGAACACAAAAATATTGGAAAAGAATAAATGACAAAAGACTGACCACTTGGTGTGTTATAAGGGGTCAAACGGCTCGGGAGAGAGGCTCAAATCCATTGTCAAAGATGGGCCCTTGGTCATCAATGCTATGCAGCCAGTTTGTGTTCTTCAAGTCTTCTTTAAGGAAAATTGCGTCATATCGGGAGCTCTCATAGATATCTGCTTCACCCAGTTTGGCTGAATGTCGAAATTTCTCTTCTTTGCTCATTCCATTTTCAGAAGGTCTATTGATGTAGTCTCCATTGTCTGAAATGACTCCATTATTGTACATGGATAGGTTTCCATTGACAGAAGCTGGAGCA
Organism: Thlaspi arvense; assembly: GCA_911865555.2. NCBI lineage: Eukaryota > Viridiplantae > Streptophyta > Magnoliopsida > Brassicales > Brassicaceae > Thlaspi > Thlaspi arvense. The sequence goes on along the minus strand of CAJVSB020000436.1, from coordinate 15,141 downwards.
CTTATAGTGTGTTTAGTCTGAACTTTTGGCTTGCCAGACCGAATGCTCTGAGGGAAGAGTGTGGTGCTGGAAAGTGGACGAGTGCCATTGGTACCATTTCTAATATCCTACAAGAAGAGTAGAGGTATATTTACAACTAATCTGACGTGATCAAATTTATACCTTCCCTAATAAAAAATGTACATATGCACTATGTAACTCAGAGGTAACATCTGGATTGTTTTAAATGTTTCACATTCTCAGTGCCAGTACGAAAGTCTCTTAGAAACACCCTGGAAACATCTGAAACAAGATCAATCTTCAGAAGAACAAAGTCCATTTGATTTAAGGAGAGTTAATTCCTTATAAACTCCATATAATGAAGAAAAAGGACTCGCTACAGCCAATTACTTACCATGTCTAACAGGTGATGGAATTACTAAGAGTTGTCTCCATAACTAAAACAGTTTGCAAATTCAAGTCTCTTTCTCTTGCTAAAATAAGTGACAGAACTTGAATACTTACCAGATAATAAATGTGAAGAAGCTAATAAAGGTAATGTGAATAAGCTAATAACAGTATCGTGGAGAAGTTAACGGTGACACTGAATACATGAGAAGACAGTACCAATGATGAGGATTACTGGTGATTCTAGCAATTGAAGTAACATCATAGCTATGGCAGTCAGCAAGTCTGACAATTTATGGTCATAAATTTGTTATAAAACAGGGAAGAGAATATGCATACCATATGCCTAATTGCCATGTCCAGCGATTTCTTTGAGATAGTCCTCCCAAATCCTGTACTCTCAGTGGATGTTGCCGAAGTCTTCACAGGCCTCCGTATTGACAAATCTGAGACATGTGATGCCCTACGAGACTCTGTTGTATCAACAGCTTGCCCATTGGAATGAGGCCGGCTCCTTGCAGAGGGTTCTGTGAGTCTTCCCTAGAGGCAACTGGTGATGGCTGTCTTCTAGTCAAGTTTGAAGAAGTCGGGGTCTCTGTATTCCCCTTTACAGTGATAGCAGCACCTGGCCGGGACCTACCAGCAGACAGCGGCCTGTCTGGCAATGTTGTCCGGAGGTTTGGAGGTGTCTCAAGTGAGAAATCATGAAGAATTATTGGTTGTGGTGGTGGCCTAACCCGTGGACTGGGGAGCTAGGTCGGGATACTGTTGGTGTACTTCGCCCATTTGATAGACCACGACTAACAGACGACACAGATCCCGTTGCAGGAGATAAAGAATGTGCTGATGCAGGAGATGAAGAAGGTGCTGAATGCCGACGGGTAGGTGTTGTTGGCCGAGAAGCTGACCTGGTTGTGGGGGTATTCAAGTTTGCAGATATCTGGGGCCTAGAATTAGGAGTAGAAGGTCTTGAATTTTGTGACGGTCTACTCCTCTCGATGGAAGAGCTTGTGGATACTGGACGAGCTCTAGACGGAGTTGAGGATCGAGATGCAACGGGACGGGAAGATGGAGTGGATGGTCTTGTTGCAGGACGGTTGGGGGTGGATGGTCTTATGTAGGAAGATACAGAAGCTGAGCTCGTGTTTAGGATCGATGTAGATTTATTAGAATAGGTACTATACTGAGAACTAGAGATTGAAGGGCGAGTCACCGAACTGCTTCTGATTGGCCTCAAAGTGTGATTGCTCTCTGACTGTGACACTGAAAGCTGAAATTAAAAGATTGGTCATTCATGATTTGTAGCTGCCAAACTGAGTGCATGACATGTCACTTTAAAATCAATAAAGAATTATTTAATTGAGGTCTACAGCTCAGTAAGATCTTAACAAGAGACATACTGAAAGAGAAAGGATATTAATAGCAAGGAAAAAAAAAAAAGAAATAGCAATCTGCTAGTTATTGATCTTCCACTGAGATTACTGCATAAAATATAAACTACTTTAAAACAGAAAACCAAGGTATCATAAAAAGTTCGGTGTGGAAAACATGGATAGAAGCTAAATTACAGCAATGTGATCAATGCCAGCCCGAAAACCGTCAAACAGGTTACATAGGTTTTGTACCTCTTTTGGATAAACAGGTTTATGCCTGTCTTTTATTAAGTAGCTCAATTTTTAAGTTTCCACAAACACTTACCAACATTTATATTTCAGTGCTCCCTGATATATGGGAGTAAAAAGAAGTTTACAATTGAGGTTGGACTAATTCATCACCAAGGACTAGAATAATCTTTGGTACAAAATGGAACATTTTCCCAAAGTTGTATGACAAATTTTCTCAGAAAAACAAGATATGCCACATAACAAATTTTAATACAACATAACATGAGATTCCAGCAATAAAACCATCAATCCCCAGCCTTATATTTACAGAATTAAGGGCTTGCTCTTTGAGGTCGGGCATATACAACTGAAATTGAATAACTATAAGAGCATAATCATGCCATTTTCAATTTGCAAATTGAACAAGCCACAACCATGCCATTTTGAACTTCAATAATATTCATTGATTTTGCAATCAGCAAGTTTGATGTCAGGCCATGTTCTCAGTTTCCAAACAGCAAACAGTCAAGGTAGTTTTCTTATTCCATAGCCAAAGGCATCACATGATAAAAGCATAGGGCAGTGCACTAGATATGATTTAGTATATATTTAAAACTCTATAAGAATACAAAGACTATACCCTTGAAGCCTTAGTAGTAGAAACTGATCTAACTAAGGAATTGATCCTTGGAGCGGCAGAGGGAGGTTGAGGCTCACTTCCATCTGAGGAAGGAAAAAGAGGGGTTCCAGGAGGAGTAAGAAGCCTGTTAACATGAAATGGTATGAATTTAGATCACAAAGCCATAATAAAGGATGGTTTTAGACACTCCATTCTGATTCAAGTTTCATCAAGGCAATTGTCATACCAGAAGAAATATTGCAAAGAAATGCAAAGAACCAAAACTGAAAGATGTTCACCCTTCTTCTATATTTAGAAAAACGTGGGGACTAGAGAACATACATTAAGAATATCAGTAAGACCTGTTTTAATATTAAATCATATTCAGAAACAAGTTAATACTGCAATATGCAACTGCAAACTTAAACCACAAGTGTTTTTTTGGAGAAATTTTCATCAATTTAAAATCGTAAACCTAGTCTGAACAATTTCAGAAAAATGCATGCGATACTTCAAGGCACACAAGATTTTCCTAAAATGGCAAAGCATCATAACAAAGCGGAATATTTATAAGGTGCAGATCCCACTAAATTATTTAGCTTCCCAGAATCCCAGGGGGATCAACTTCTGCATTTTGCGCTCAACAAGTTGGGATTTACATCATTGCTAGAAATATCAAGAGGTCATACTTGACAATTTGGACGTAGAACAACAAGACTTGTGATGGAGTGTTTTTTCCCCCTTCTGTAGGCAGACAATATGCCTTCATCCTAGTTTGTATAACAGATGAAGGCATTCCTTATATTTGAGCCATTTTCATGAGTGCCCCTATGGGTAAAAGAAGGGAAAAATGCTCTTACTTTGTAAGGTTGTCCTTATTATTAAAAAGACACAAAACAAATAGCTCAAGGAAATGAAGCTCTCAACAAATACTCAATGCTTCTAACATATCACCCATTCAATGAATAATGCCAAGAGTTAGAATGTGTGAAACTAGAAAAAAGGTCAAGTTCAATATGCACACATATCTATGTAGTTCCTTAGCAAAGAATATTTTTTATTTAAAAAAAACTGCCAATATACATAAAATATATGATTACTGGCTGATAAGGATTTCTTCTCCATCATACTATTCAATTTTTCTCCTTTCATTGAGAAATTTTCACCCTTTCTCACGTGGCATTTTTCTCCATTATTTCCAGGCTCATTTTCCTTTCTGCCCTTGAACTGTCTGTTTCTTTTCATTCATTTATTATATGAATGCAATATATATTTACTTCATCAAGAAATTTCTTAGGTTGTGGTGCAATGTACATTGAAATGCAATATCCATGGAGAGAGAGAGTAGTGTTGCACAAAGAGGACCCTAGTGTGTAGAGTGTAAAACAGACAAATGCAACAAGCCTTCTAGTTGATGTGCTCTGCTTTTCATTTTCCTTTTTTTTTTTTTTAAATCTAGTTTTTCCTTTTTATATGGCACTTCGTTATATCAACCCTTTATGCATCCGTTTTTTTCATCTCCTATTGTCAATTATCCATGAACATTATTTATAAAATAATGCATTGAGAAATGTATTTCTTGGGTGCGTAATGGTCGGAACATTTTAATACTATGCCAATTATGTGATTGAAATAAATTCTATAATATCTTTTGAAAAGCAATTGAACAATAAATATAAATATTTTTTCCATATGATGCTATTTTTCATTTTTTTTCCCTATCTATAAAGTTTAAATTCCTGCGCATTTGACCAGGCAAGCCCTTGATTACATTAATTGCAGGGTACACATGGGGACTGGTTGCAACATAAGGTTGCCAACTGAGATAGACACAACGGTTAAATAGTGGAGTTTTGCTAATATTATCTATAATGATAGAAGTGAAATAAAGCAAAGATTGCTTAGCGACTGGATTCTCTTAGTAAACAACTACGGTGAAGATGTAAGCTTATACGTAGTTAATCCAAATCAGGAAAATAAGTTGGGCAAGCATGTAAATAGAAATGGTTCTTGATCCTCAAAGGAGCATCCACTCTGAAAGGCTTTTTATTAATCATTTCCAAAAATCGGAGAAAGGAAAGGACAAGTACTACAAATTAATGTATCGGCAGAATCTGCATTTAGATCTACCAGAATAACACTGATTCGCAAATTTCTATTACTTTAATCCAGCTGGATCTATGTTATTAGTGAGAGCGATTGTGTATTTAAGAAGTTAGATCTGGAAATGGAAAACATATAATGACGGTTAACTACTTAATCGAAGGCATATGAACGGATCTTACCAATCATAGTCATGCTTTCCTGCGTCGGTTGATGATAGAAGATCATCCATTCCACTCCTAGCCAATTTTGCTGGTCCAACGGACAGTCTGCCCAATTTCGCTGAAACTGCGATCCCATAATGAAACACAGAACAGTAATTAATCTTCGAAGTACTGAAATATTTCCGAGGCCCAATATGTTAAAATTTCTAGTTAAAAATCCGAAAGACGAAGGACTATTGCAGATTCATAACATCTGACGAGCTTGAAGCCTTGAACAAGCAAGCTTTGCCTGTCCAACCGACTACAAAACGGCGTCGTGACGGATGTTTAGCTTTAGCAAAAGATGCCAGAAAAAACCACCCCTATCGTTTTCACTCTACTTAATGATCCACCTGAGATGAAAACTGCTCGCCGAAAGCCGACAACCACAATTGAAAAACAAGTTCAGATGCATACAAACATTACATAAACTATACATTACATCAGTAAATAAACCACCTAAACTGCATTGACTTTACTGAGATATCACAGCTGAAGAACGGACTCTATTCCACAGGAAGCCAATTAAGATATCGACAGAGCGGAACAGAGGAAGAAACCGTACCGTCCGATTCGTCGGAAGATACGACAGACAGACTCCGGCGATTCCTAGAGAACAGATCCAAGTTCTCGTCCGTATCTCTGGACATTCCAGATAGACTAGTACCTCGCCGGTGCTGCGTTCCCGACGCAATGCTCCTCCCGCCGACCAGAGACTCCTTCAAACTCCGACTCATATCTACAAATCCAGCGCCAAAACCATCTCCAGAAGCAGAATGAACGTGACGATGAATAATCGTGAGCGAGAGAGCAGGATTAAAGCGCCGAGCGAGTTTGTTGCAGTTCTACGTCAGCAGTCTAGACTCTAGAGAGAGAGATATAGAGAGAGAGAGAGAGTATAGATCTGTACCTGGGGGCCGTAGTTCTGGAGGCATCATGATGGAGAGTAGTAAAGAACAACTGACAATCAGGAGGGGTAGCTTCTGCTTCTTTCTTGGTTCTTTCCATGGTGTCTGTTTTTTTTTTTTTTTTCCCTGTCATAAAATTAAATTTTCAATTATTCGCCGTAGAAGTAACACGGGAAATAAAAGCTAGCAGTACAAATGTGTCACCCACAAAGCCCATGTGACGAGCAATATCTCAAATCTTGGATCTTGTAACTCATTACCGGTTGATCAATGCTTAATCGCTTGCCAATTCCATTGCTATTATTTGCTATTTTTAATTAGTTTTAACTATTCATTCATCATTTAAGATTAAATTTTTAATAATTATTAAATCAAACTTTTAAATCCAATTTTTTAAAAGAAAATCTAGACCCTCCATAATTGGAAACTCGGAATATTTATATATTAAAATTGATAAAAAATTTTAATATTTATTAACTTATAAAATTATTATTTATCTATTTTAATAATTACCACATATATTTTTATTTAAATACGAGTATATTTCTATTATTACTTGTGTAAATATAATTTTTTAATCTAATTAAATTGAAGGCAGTGATTTAGTTAATTTTTGAATGATGGAGGGAAAATTTAGAAATTGTCAAGCACGTGAAGTAATTTAGTTAGCTCAAATTTTCTTCATTTTGAAATGAAGGACTCCAAATCCTTAACATAAAAATAATAAAATTAAAATTAAAATTAATTTTTTAGAATGTAATTTTACTTAATTTTTTTGTGCCCGTTTTGTTTTTTCTTTTCAAAATTTAATAGGAGATATATTAGAAAATAGATAAATATTTAAAAGCTATTACTTTATGCTTTTTATATTTGTATATGATTTTTTAAATAACTAAATATAAAAAATTATTTTTCAAAATAAAACATATGATACAAATTCCAAACTTTTTTATAAAAATTAAAAATTTGTAATAAACCAAACAACTTAGAATTCTTCCTAAAGAACAAACAGTCGTACAAATTTATACAACCATTTCCCTTTAAAGGGTCTGATTGTTCTAGTAATTTACCTATATATAATTATATATATATAATGTATGAGAGGGACAAAATCGTCTTTTTGTTGAGGTATTCTTCTCAAATAACTCCAAAAAGGGTAGACCAGTGACAGCTTGGGCAAGCTTTTCTTTTTATGGGCAATTGAAACTTCAATGGACATTGGCTGAGTTTGAGTTTGGTGAGATTTTTCAAGGATGTGAATGGTCTTCTGATGAAACAAATTTATTTCATTTTAATTTATTCAACCAAAATCTATACTGTAAAAATCTTATCTCCAAGTCCTATAAAAAAACACCTACCAGTAATTTAATGAAAATAGCTATTAGAATGGAGAAATATTCGTATTCCCCACTTTATAATTTCATTTTGAGATGAAAATTAATATTTATTTTTACTTTATTACAATATTTAGTATTTACAAAGAAATAAACGTGATGAAATTATTATTAAATTTAATTTTGAATTAAAGTTTTTAAAATAATATTTTAATTTCAATTTTAAACTACTTTATTCATGCTTGATTGCATCATAAGTGCAATGGTTTACTCACAACCGAGGTCTTTTGTTTAAGTTCAAATGGCTCAGTTGTAATAAGGAAAAGAATAGAAGAAGGATGTGACTCTTTCGTACGTGCTCCGCCCAACTCATTAAGGGTATAACTTGGTAAAGTTAGTCTCTTAACAATTGGGTGCTTGCAATTATGGATTGGATGTTTAATTGTCCAGACAATATTAATAATATCTTGTATCTATAGATATTGTATTCATCCCTCTCTAAAATGCAAATCATGATATTCATTTTTATGGAAATGGAAATGAAAAATAAGAAATATTTTTTCTCAAAATATGGACATATAAAAGTTTAATTTCTAAAGAAAAATTTCAATGAACTTTCTCAAAATTTGATTAATTGGTTTATTTATTTTTTTCATATAGAAGAATAAAAATTACATTTAACCTCTTATTTGTATTAAAAATTTCTATTTAAATTTATTTTAAGTGGTCAAAATTATCCACAATAAAGAGTAAATTAATAAAAGTAAATTTAAACACTCACAATAATGTTAAATAGAGTCAATTATGGTGGTTTGATAATATGACTTTATAAAGTTCTAAATTTTTTAAAAAAGTTAAACTATAGATATTTTTATATAAGAAGAGATCAATCGACACAAAGTGTAAGTGTAAAAAATTTACATCAAATCTTACACCGTTGATTTGGTCAAAATCAAATGATCAGATTAATTAACTGTAAATTAATTATTGGAAGTTATTAGAAAACAGTTGTAATTAATCTCATTCATTGATTTTAACCAAATTAATAGTATAGTTTTTTTACACTTATACCGATATTAATTGATCTATTTTCTTTTATATTTACAAAAAAAAATTAAATTTAAATTTGTGAAAATACTCATTTATTAAGCGGCGCTTTTAATGACCCGGATAAAGTTAATCTAATTCTAATTTTTAAATTTAAAAAATCTAAAATTTTTTGGGATGCCGAGCGGCCGTTCACTTCCCAATAGAAGCTGGAATATCTGATGGTAAAAGATATGACATGAAATTCTTGGCCCTTGTCGTTAAAGGCCAAAAAGGATATACGGGGTAGATCCAGGGTGCTAAAATCTGAAAAAGGAATACTTTGGTGTTTCTTTTTTAATTTTCTAAATTAGTTGGCTTTGTCTTGCAATTGACTGACAGCTCAACCACCCTTAGATTTGCAATCTCCGCCACCGGACATATTTTTGTTAAATTCAAATAAATCTATCCAATCTTAACTACTTCGCGTTTATGCCCTTTGTTTGATTAAGTTGACAAACATTTCTCAGAATTAAATATGCAAACTAATCGTGCGCCTATCCGAAGGAGAAAGGATGTAATCGTCATTTAATTTATTTATTTTTTCAAATTTTGAGTTGAGAAGTTAGCTCAATAGCCTAGCTGTTAGATTAACAAACTTGGAGATTAAGCTCGTCAAGGTGACACGTTGACCGTGTTTCTCCGTTTCACACGCTAAGTGATTTTACAAGGAATATTTTTCAATATTCCACGTGTACATGACATTATTGGTGTAATTATTTCTTTTTTTTCGTTATTAATCTTTGATAAAGATATGATTTTCTAAGACCCAAATTTTCCATCAAGAGGTTGACGTCCGAATTTAAGTATGGTAGAAGCAAATACTCCATATTATGTGTAATATAATTCTTTATGTTTTACTTAATAACGCTAAGAATTAACATAAATTAAATTTAAGATACTAAAATGAGATTGCCAAAAAATGTGAGAATCATTTAGGAAGTGTTTGAATAAGTTTTTTTTAGAAGAATACCATTTTGAAAGTGATTATTTTTTTTAAAAAATTACATATGAACTCTAAAATTGATTAGAAATCTGACTTTTTAACTAGTTTTTAAAATTTATCCAAACACGCAATTTTAAATAAAAAACTATTTTTATAAACTTTTCTAAACTCTCAATTGTACTATTTACTCTCTTAAAATTAATACAATTTATGACATCTCATCCCACATCGGTTTTTAAAAGTAACTTAATGTAATATATAAGAGACTTGAGATTACTACTAAATAACTTGAGTTTAAACATTTTGAACAAATGGTTTAAACTCAACAAATTATTTTTATCAATAGCTTTTGGTTGTTACAAATGGTATTAGAGCAAAACAATTTTCAAACCTATCCTATTTGAATATAAATACAGATTTTTGACTTGATCTTTAGTTATTACAAATGGTATTAGAACAAAATAATTTTCGAACCTATTTTATTTGAATACGAATACAAATTTCTAACTTGATCTCGAGTATTAGAGGAAAACAATTTTCGAACCTGTTTTATTTGAATATGAATACATATTTTTGACTTAACCTCAAGTCATTACAAATGGTATTAGAGTAAAATAATTTTTGAAACTGTTCTATTTGAATACGAATACGGATTTCTGACTTAATAAGGATGTCAAGTGTTTAAGTGAAGAAGATTGTGATATCCCGTCCCACATCGATTTCTTAGAGTATCTGATATGGTATATAAAAAATTTTAAACTACTACTAAATAACTTGAGTTTAAATATTTTAGTCTAGTGGTTCAGATTTAATAAGTTATTTAGATCAGTAATTCTTAGGTCGTTACACTATTAAATCAACATTTTTCTTTACTAAATTTTTTACAATACAATTTACTATTTTATATTTTCACACGACTTTTCAATTTTTATTTAAAAAATGTCATTCTGCATCAATCGGCCTATTTTTCTAAACTATTTGCTCACCAATTCCCATTTTGAATTTTTATTTACTATCTTTTCTGTGTCCATGCTCGCCATCGTACCCTATTTTTGCCTACAACAAACTTTGCAATGACAAAATACAAAACGAGGCAGGTCAACAATAACAAACTTTACAATGATAAAAGGTGAAATAAGAAAAAATTATTTATGCAACAAGATAGATTACAAAGGGTACTTTCAAGAAATATAAAAATGACATTAAATTCAAGAAGAGTAACATAGTACAATAAAGAGTTCGTAGAGGTAAATAAAATAAAAAATAAAGTTTAAGGTGATAAAATAATTTTTACCTTAAAATTAATCACAAAACATGATGAAATACAAATAAAAAGGAAAATTTAATCGAAACCACCACCGTAAAAATCAATAAGTACTTGATCTTGTTCATAATTATTTTGTTAGGGCATGCAAATTAATTTTCTTTTCACGCAGACCCTTCGTTTGTAGTTCATAATTCTTTTCTCCACTCATGATTGTTAATACGATGCAAAATTTGCCCAAAGAAGGGATGCTGGTTCGAAACTTCAACAGCACTCGAATGGAGGAAAAATATTGAATAATAATTCCCCATCCAGCCGTAAAATTGTTGCATACAAAAAAGCCCAATTTCCTAAAATGGGTCCAGGTGGCATGTGATTGATTAATCATGGGTAAAGGTGTTTTATGTAAATTTGCATGTCATTTGGGAAACACTCTCTCGTGATTCATTCAATGATGGGCCCAACTGTTTCTCTTCTAGCTTCAAGAGTTGCTCTCAGACTAGATGCAAACATTTAACCACGATTTACCAATTTATTTAATTACTAAATCAATATTTATTTGGATCCGATATCGTATTATTTGTTAACTCAAAATTTAATATTAAATATAAATAATTTATCTACCATGGATCATTCAAATACAGTTGAAAAATATTTTAAATGAGAACCACTATTAGGGTTTAATTTATTATAAATTAAGATAATAATGATAAAATAAAATAACAATTTACAAAATTGTTATATAAGTTGCTGTTAAATTATATGATTTAATATTTAATAATTTATGACAGGTTTAATTGATTTGTGGGATAATATTTATTAAATTTTATATGTTCAATGTATTATTTAATTATTTTTTGTAATAAAATAATGTATAATCTATAAAATTTTGGGAATAGTCTTTTTTAAATTTTTTATTATATATATGTACGTATATGTGAAGATTGTAATGTTTGGACCACATCATCCATGTTACGTGAGAAACGGATGTATGCATAATGTATGTATGGGCTTCGGATGTAAGGCCGTACATCCTCGTGCTACATGATTTCTTATCTATCATTCATTTCATTGATGATCTGATGTTTGTCATACCATGATTTATTATATCATGATTTACTCTGTATCATCATCTTGGATGTTTGGTTGGTCAAAGGTTTTTGATTTTCTACCATTATTTTTTTTAAAAAAATTAAATAAATTTAATTTTATTTTGTTTAATTATCTGAAAATTTACGGAAATTTTATTTAATTTTCTATTTATCTAAAAAATTTCAGATTTAAGTTAAAAAAAAACTTTAAAGAGACGAACGTGGATAGGGTTTTGGTGCCCACCATATGTTAGATAAGGTCATAAAATTGCATGAAACAGCTGCTATGTTATCCGAGAATTAATAAGGTGGTGAAGCCAGTAGAGTCAATGGTAAGGTGAGAAAATAAAGGAAAAAGAAATTAATTTTCTCCTTGGATTACTGTGTCCGTTGGATAGAGCCAATTCGGATGTCCCCAACCAACGCATTGACGACGACGGGTCTATCCAACTTCCGAAATTTAAGCCAAACAAAAGCTATCCCCGCTTATCCCAACCCCAATAAATCCAATGCATACATCAGCAACCAAACGTGACAGGACGCGGACAGTCATGTGTAAAGCTGCCACCCCCTCCCTCTCTCTCTCTCTCTCTCTCTCTCTCTCTCTCTCTATATATATATATATATATTGTTTTCACCATCAAGAAAAACAAAAATACGCTGAGCCGAATTGTCGATAAAGGACAAATAGAAAAGTTAAATTCAGTTTTTTCGTAATTTGCAATAATCATATACCCTAATTGTTGCGACAGCGTCTGCTAAACCTCGGACATCCTATCCTACCGTGGATTTAATTCTAAATAATTGAGTTCTTGGGGCGTTGCTTTTCCATGGGGGCACGAGGTTAGGTGAAGTGGGGTGAGGTCCATCATTAATAATGAACCTCCAGTGATTTGGAGGATAACTGGCTTTCCTTTTGTTTTGGAAAGCAAGTTCTGCTTTCCAAAAGGCATCACGCTATAAGCGTGTGGCTATCAAATAAAGCCCTTCTTCGATGGAAATACTCGTGGAATTGTCCCTTTACTTTTTCTTAAAAGAAAAAAAAAAACTGATTTATAAAGTCCTTCTTTTCATTTAACATGAAATTTCAAAATTACTAAAATTTTTCTGTCACTCGTCATCTTACAAAACTATTATTTATTAACTCCAATAACTGTCAAGTGTCAAGTATGAATGATATAATACATGTATACGTACATATGTATATTTATATATCGAATAAAATGAAATTAAAATTTTATACAAGACATAAATATATGTATATATGTATATACATACTCATATCTTATATAAAGTATAAATTTTACTTTATTTGATATTTTATACAGTGTATAACACAATACTATTTTTTAGACATTTTAGTTAAAAAATTAGTTGTATTTCATTTTTTTTGTCAATAATTGGATGCGTGCTCCTTTGCTTCATTAAAATAGATAAATTTTTAAATTTTTTTATAAAATAACTAAATATTTCACATTTAAAAGACTCAATTTTTTGTTAAAGAAAAATTGAAATATTAATTTTTTTTATCCTTAGGGGGAGAAGGGGAAATTTTTTTTCTCTCTCTCTCTTTTTTTTTTTGTTAGTTTGGTTTTAAACTACGGTTTATGATTTATAAGATAAAATAGATTAAATTCATTATTTTATAAAAAATTTAATAGAATTTTTCTAAAAATTGGTCATTCATTTTTTTTCAATATGTTTAACTTAATAAACTCATTATTTATCAATTAATTATAATAGTTATACATTATACAATAAATATATTTATACTATTTTATAAAATTTCACTTATATTAATAGAAATCACATTTTAAAATGAAAAAATAATCAATTATTAAAAATAAATATAAATATAAAAGATAACAAAAAGAAGAAATAACTTTTAAATAATAAAAAAATATACATAGAGATGGAATTTTTTATTATATATATATATATGTATATTATTTGGCTAAACTTGTGATGAGATTTTTCTTCAACAACCACATGGAAATTCGAAAGCATTAAAGCAAATCAGCTATGAACTGTTTGGGCATCCCCTAATTGGTGGGCTCAAAAGTGTCGAGATGCAAAAGCGTTCACGGCTCCTCCCATCTCGTGGCTTCCATTCATTCTTGTACTACTAAAAAAAAGAGAACAGCTGAAATTATTGGCATTTTAATTTACTTATGATCTTTGATCATTGGAGTCGTTGGGGAGGCCAGTTACCGTCCTCAAAGTCCTGATCCTTCGGGGTATTGTTTGGTTGTTAAGTCATTTTACACTGCCAATTTTGAAATGACATTGGTCATAAATAAAATGGTAACTATAATATATCAAAATTTTACAACAACTAATTTAAACGTTGTAATAAGGCGAGAGATATAAAATTTTATCATTTTATAAGATAAAATTAAAATTACTTCATCTAACATGGTATTTTGAATTACTTGGATTAAACTTGGTCTAAAACTAGAATTTTGGATGAATTTTGGGTCATATTGAAGTTGAGTTAAAATGTTGTTTTAACCGTCAAAATAATGAATAAATTAAGGGATGCAAGGCTTAATACAAATGGTATCACATTTATAAAATTCATTTGAAAATTAAGAATTTAACTCTAAATCTTCCTTATTCATTGTTGGTGGTTGGATTTAATTCGGTTTAATATTCAAATTTAAATCAAACAAATATTTTACAGTTTTTAAATTTTTAAAAATTAAATTGAACCACGATTTACTGTTTGATTTGGTTCCAAATTACAGTTTGTAATTTATAAAATAAAATAAAATAAATTCACTATTTTTATAAAAATTTTAACAAATTTTTTTCAAAAAATTGGTCATCTATTTTTTTTTCAACGTGTTTTAACTTAATAAATTCATTATTTATTAATTACTGTAATAGTTATACATTATATAATAAATATATTTATACTATTTTACAGAATTTTACTCATACTAATAAAAATCATACTTTAGAAAAGAAAAATAATTAATTATTAGAATGAATTTAAATATAAAAGATAATAAAAAAAAGAAATCTACCTTTAAATGATAAAATATACTACGTATATAGAGATGAGATTTTTAAATTTTATATATATATATATATATAAATTATACAGTTTAATTCAGTTTATATAATTTATTTATACATTAAATATCAAACCAAACTATATAAAAAAAATATATTTTCAAACCAAATCAAATCAAACCACGGTTTCATCAATCTAAACAATTTGATTCTATTTGTTAAAATACTCATAGTAAATTGTATGCCATTCTATATACATGCACATTAATATATACATATAAGTAGAAAGATGTAACCAAATATATATATATATATATATATAGAGGAGAGAGAGAGAGAGATGAGCCATGAAAATGAGAATTGCTTTGAAGCAAAGGTTTAAACTTTAAAGCCTTTCACAAATGCAGGAGTCATTATCTCAAGGAAGGATGAGTTGTACTAAGAGACCCTGTCCCAATGCAAAGAAATGACAACGATATCGTGCTGATAAATAATTTTACAAAAAGGTCTGCTTTCACATAAGCACTGCCTCACCCACAATCCACACAGAGGAAGGAGGGGGAGGGATTTTGTATGTT